>AFRA01000321.1:0-32765 GCA_000223055.1 Claviceps fusiformis PRL 1980
TTTTCTTTCTTTCTTTTGCTTTTTTTTTTTTTTTTTTTGTCCAGTTATATCTTTGTGTTGTGCTGACCTGATTGGCAAGCGTGTCTTGTCTGCTTAGAGCAGGGTGTCGCCTATGTCAACACAGTCTGCCTTTGACGGTCCGTTGGTGCGATGGCCCGATGGGAAGAGGCCTCGGGGCACGAGGAGGGACCAGGTACCTGCTCGGGTATCCCTTTGGGTGCGGTAAGGCGCCAAATGGCTACCGACAGGGTTAGTGGGCCAATCATACCAGGGCTGAATGAGAGGTACTTAGATTTCTATAGGAACTATACTATAATAGAAGTCCTAAAAATTTCCCCTAGTATAAAGAGCTATATTACACATATTACAACTATAACAGGCCCCTTGCGGGCGTGCATTCCTAGCATTGCGAGCCTTACCTAGTGGCTGCCGCCTTCGCTCTAGGTTAAAAAGGTTCTCTAAAATGCCACTTTTATTACTCTCAGAAGATATCGCAAAATAATTTATGACGATACCACTAAACAGTTTTTTTAGGGAATACTAAGGGGCTAAGAGGTACCTAGTATGTAACGGGCAGGTGTGGGTCCCGTGACCTGGTTGGCGCCTTACCGCACCCAAAGGGATGTCACGTACGCGGACCGGCAAGGAGTACAGGTACTTCACGATCCTTTACCATGTAATTATGGTGTACAACGCTTCGGGAATGCCTACGGTGCACTGCCTATCATGTACTGCTGTAAGCGTGCTAGGTAGGTACCTAGTAGCTGCCTACTCACCTATGACGGGGGGCTAGGGCTAGTGGCAGACGAGTCAGGCTAGACCCCGACGTGGGTTCGGGGAACTCCGAATTCATTTTTTTGTCATCTTTTGTTCCTTTTTGTGTCATTCGCACAATGGATTGTGCATTGGCCTGTGCTGACTGGCGTGGGGGGAAGGGTTTTGGAAAGATGCGTCACGGGTGTACACTGCCGAGAGGGAGGGATATCCCTTTTTTTTTTTTTTTTTTCGTGTGTTTGGTGATCGTGTGACGACAAGCGTACCTTTTTTTTTCTTTCTTTTTTTAATCGTCATTGTGGCTATACTTCCTTCGCATGTTGGCCGATGCTGTCAAGTCATGCTGACGGTCCACGGACATTTGGAAAGTCCACAGGCGTCTGACACGTGCCAGAAGACACCTTCTAGGAACGAAGGAGGTCTCCGGGTAGTACCTGCCGTGTCTCTCCTCCATACCCAATGGCGTCAACGGGTTCTCGACCGGCCCGTTTGTTCCCAACTTGCTTACCCAACATAATACATAATACCCACACCAGTCGAGTTCGTCCGTCTCCCCCAGCCGAGGTGTTCGCATCTCCGACAATATCTTACCGCACACATCATAGCACTTTCATCGGCCGCCAGGTGCGCTGCCGAACTCTTGTTTTCATCTAATTTTGTTTCTTTGCGCTCGCAGCTGGCTGGGTTATCTCGAGCCTTGGTCCATTCTTGCAAACGCCATCTGCCTTGCGCGCGCCCTTGAGTCGCGCATTCCGCCGCAAGACCTCGGACGACGGACCCAGCTTGTCATTCATTCTTTTTCCGTCGCAAAATCACGCTCTCAGTCCTCTCGCTTCCATCAGCTGTTGGCGACCATCTTTCGGAAGGACGGCTGAATCTTGGACGGCCTTGACCTGGGTTTCCCTTACCGCGCCGCAGCGATCCGGAACGAGCGGAACATTGTCCTTTTTTTTTTTTTCATCTTTCTTCGACACCGAGTTGCAAACATTGGCCTGCCACGACACTGGAAGGAAGCCTACGCATCCCAGGCCACAAGCTGGCAATACAACAAGGCAGGCAAGCTCCAAGCAGCTCGAGATCCACTATCGATAACACATCATCACATTCACATGCAAATTACGTCGGACTTCTGGCCTCGGAGGAATAGGACGCAAACGAGGACGCAAACGACGGCACGACGGCACCACAACTGGCTGACACCAGCTCCAAGGCGCAGTCATGTACTGGCTACGGAGGGGTCTCCTGCTCCTGGCACTCCTTCTCGTCGCTTCCTTCATCGCCTGGTTTGTGCCCCGTGTGCTCGACCCGACCAGCCACGGCCCAGCTCGACAGGCTCGCGACAGTCTTTGGGTCAGCAGCAGCCCCTACTGGGTTGATCGTCAGCTGTGCCGCTGGCTCAGTCTCTGTGGCCTCCATCACCTGCGCCGTGACCCGGCTGCGCTTCCCATCTTGATCAATACCTCCTCAACCGATGACCAACTGGTGCGGACCGAGCTTCGCAGGCGTTTTGCACCGCCCGTGTCCTGGGAAGACGTCTCGCCCGGACATTCCGGTCCGGCGTCTACTCCGCGTCTCGACAAGAAGCGAAATGTGTCTCAGCGGCCAAGGATATCAAACGATGTCCCCGACTACGTCGTCAACCATGCGCCTCTGGTGCATCTCTACTCGGGCGAGCAATTCTGGCCGTCAGACATTCGAGAGCACGTGCAACACATGGATGTTGTTGTCGACGACGAGGTGCTCAACATGACGGATGACAAGTTGTCGTTGCACAATCTTGCCCGCCTCAACAAGTACGAAGGAGTCGTGACTCTGCACAGCATAGACGACGTGGAAAGCCGCCCGACTTGGCTGCACAGCCACGACAACATTCCCACTCCGTTTGATGACGACGATGATGATGATGACGACGACTACGATGATGATCATGATAATGGTGGTGGTGACGGCGATAGCAGCGGCAAAGATGGCCAGCTGTCTCCTCATGAACGCACAACTTGGTTCGACGTGAGCAAGGATCGTCCTCTGCACAGGATATCTGGTCCGAGGCCCGGCCGCTCTCACCAGCACCGATACCAGCCACAACAAGATTTGTCCGGTAATCTACACCGCAATCAGCGTCGCGGCCACAAACCCGATGCCGACGGGTACACTCGGGCTCCCGCAGTCCTCATCTTGGTGGACAAAGGCTCGGGCATCCTCGATGCATTCTGGTTCTTCTTCTACTCGTACAACCTCGGGCAGACTGTTCTCGGCATTCGCTTCGGCAATCACGTCGGCGACTGGGAGCATTGCATGATACGATTCGAGCACGGCGTCCCCCGCGGCATCTTCTTCTCGGAGCACGAAGGCGGCCAGGCCTATGCATGGGACGCGGTCGAGAAGCGCGGCAGCCGTCCCGTCATCTACTCTGCCGTGGGATCTCACGCCATGTACGCCACTCCGGGCGAGCATCCGTACGTGCTGCCCTTCAAGATGCTCAAGGACGTCAGCGACAAGGGACCTCTCTGGGACCCCGCCCTGAACAACTATGCCTACCACTACAACTACAAGCTGGAGAACCATACCCAGCGGGACGAGGAAGCCGATGCTGCCGATGACGGTACTCGTGCTCGCACCAGTTCCCGTGCTGGGCGTGCCGAGAAGAAACCCCCCAGTCTGGTCCCCGCGGCCAAAAACCCAGACGCGCCCACCTCGTGGTTTCACTACGACGGGTACTGGGGAGATCGCCTGTACACGCTGGCTGATATGCGACAGTGGCGGCTATTCGGACAGTACCACTACGTGACGGGGCCCAGCGGTCCCAAGTTCAAGCAGCTCAGCCGCTCCGTCATGTGTCAGCGAATCCACTGTCGGATTCTGTACAAGCTTGATCCCAGGGGAACCTGGTACTAGGTTCTCCGCGGGAGGGCCTGCTCCATGAAAGACGATCGCGCAATCACTCGCCATGCGCTTTTGTGGGTAATAAAAAACCATTAATCAAAATCATATTTTTTTGGATGTCTAGATGTCAGACGACCGCCCCGCGTATGGATAACAAAACACAATTCAACATACGCACACATGCCATGCCACACGGGGAACAAAGTCCCGCATCCCCCTCCAGGACTCTCGCCAACTCAGGGCTCTCACTCTCGACACAACTGATTTCGTCGTCTCTCGTTATGTGCTGGAATGCCTTATCGGGACCTATATTCGCCGTAGTCATCAAATGGTGGCCGCGGCGGACCTTTTGGCCCAATGGATTAGGCATCGGGTTAGCCAATATTAGACCGTAACATCTCTTTTCGTCGGCAGAAGAGCCCCCCCGAACATGCAGCTCATCTCCCCACTACTATCGTGTACTTTCCCAGTCTACGGATTAAGCAACACCACCCACGATCCAATAAGCGAACAAGCGCGCCGTTGATCCAATCCCGTGGACTTTGATCAGGACCGCGTATTTTTTTTTAAAAAAATCTTTTCTCTTTATATATAGTACCCTACTGGCGTGAACCATTGAACTGGCGCCGTCCATTCACCCACGTAGACTTTTGAAAAGAACCGCCTATTTTTTTTTTTTTTCATCTCTTTTCTTCATACATAGTACCCACCCGGCGTGAACCCTCGACGAGCGGAATCGGAATTGCCCAGTAGCGTAGATGATAGATACCCCTTGTTTTGGTGGTGGGATGGCGGGAGTTGAGGGGTCAATGTATGGGAAGGAGACAATTTGTCTGTGCTTGGGTTTTTTGAACGAAATGGTGAATTTAGTGAATAGATTTTTGTCTTTTTGTCTTTTCTAGTCTTGCAGTCTTGCAGTCTTGTAGTCTTGTAGCCTTGTAGCCTTGTAGTCTTGCAGTCTTCTCGTTTTCTTTCCCCCTCTTCTCTTTCTCTCCGTTTCTAGGGTTTCCGGCTCCATTATATGCATGTACATGTTACGTTTTATATTTTAGATGCTCATTCTATTTCCGTTTTTCGATTTTCCTGCTTGTATTACGAATATTTTGGTTGAATTTCTTCAAATACCCATCTTTGCAAACCCGTTTATTTCTCCCTTCTTATTTCTGTCTTCTCTCTCCTCTTCGTCTTCCGTCTTTGTCCTCAAATCATCATCTCGCTAGCACACGAACCCGAACCCGAACCCGGGCTTCATTCGCACCGCCCGCAACCAAGGCGCAAAAACTACCATGCCGTCATGATGCCGTGACTATTTTGGTTGCACCTCCAAGCTCGACATGGATTCGTTACTCGCACTCGCACTCGCACTCGCGCTCGCCGTTAGAGTAGTAATTGGTAGTATTCTGGTGGAGTTTGACCTACATCCTCCATGTCCCCTTCCCGAAACAGCAACACAAAAACACCCAAAAATACATGAAATGGCCGCTCCTTGTTCGCTTTCTCCGTGTATTTCGAACTCCTGCTCGCTCATGAAAACGCTTGTCAACCCACGGCTATAGAGCCTTCATGCTCGGCCGTACCGTGACGTGATTATTCTCAACAGCTCGGCGGGAAGCTCAGAGACATTCGCGATTTTCCTTCATACAATTTCGCAGAAAAACCAATGCAGAACAATAAGTAAATGTGTAAGTACCCGCGGTGGTCCAACGCCGTTTTTGCGACAAGGATTTCCAATGAAATTGTATCAAAGCAGGCATGTAGTTTGTGGGGAAAAGGACCCGGGAAACCTGAAAAAAAAAAAAAACCCTCCACCAAAACAAAGAATTCAAAAAGAAGAATATAAGACCAAATCCGAATAGCGATTGAAAAAAATAAATAAAAAAATAATGACACGCCAGTTTGACAAAGCTAGGCAGGCGAGTGACTCGCGACTGGTAAGACGCATTTTCATTGCATGACCCGGTCGTCTGCACAAGTATTAACAGCGACAAGACGTAATCGACACCGATGATAGACTCGAAATACCCTGAACACAAAGGAAAAAAAAACATATTCCTAGTCCTCATGAATGTGAAAGCCCGTCTCATCGTCATAGTGCATGGGCCAAGCTTTCTGCGTCGCAGGATACTCGGACGGTTGGCTGCTTGCGTTGCTGTGATGATCGTCGTCGGCGGATGTGTGCTGCGGACCGTGATTCTCTCCGCCACAAGCATCAGGCCAGTCTTCGATTCCCGGCCATGGCTCATCCTCAGGCAGCTGTCGATCGTGTGAGTCATGACGCCTGTGGTCGAAGACGCGAGGGTAACCCATTGCATGACGTGAAGCTTTCTTTTCCTCTTCTTCTTCGTTGTCATCTTCGTCATCGTCGCCGTCGCCGTCGCCATCATCATCATCATCATCATCCTCGCCGGCGTTTCCATATGATTCGTCAGACCCGCTTTCGTATATCTCAATGTCGAATAGTTCATCCGTTGCGTATGCTGCGCTTAGTGGATCAGATGTTTTTCGAACAAGACTGCTCGATCTTATTGGTCGCAGTTCCTGCAACGGCGCATTGCTGTGCGGCGTCGCGTACGCGAGAGGAGTCATTCCTCGCGTGACCTGACGCTTGGTGAAGCCTGATGGGACAGGACTGGGAGACACGGTCCAGCGTGGTGTATGCCGTGGATAACTCGGTGACCGTGTACTTCGCAAACGTTTCTGCACGCCTGGTTGTGAGAGGCCGCGTGCAAAAGGTGATGATTGGCGGCTCTGACCGTGAGAAACGATGCCCCGGTGACCTGCGCTGGAGAGCACTGGTCGCATGGCCGAGACAGTGGGCGAGGAACTGGTACGAATGCGAGGCGGTCTTGACGCGCGGCGGCCGCTCATCATGTGGTGAGACTCTCGGATAGCAGAGGAACTGGCAGATCGCAACGGTCGCTTAGACGCTGAGCGACGAGCGTCAACTGATGGTGACATTGATGCGCGCTCACAGCTCTGTCGAACATTGACAACTGTCAGCGTTTTGGGATCCCCATCAAGTTGCTCGTTCCAGTGCCAACAATGCTCCACGGCGTCTGCTTCTCTGGCTTCTTGGGATTCCGTGACATCAGCACAGACTTCCTCCATGTCGCGGATACGTTGCCAGGTCCATCCGCTCTCGTAGGCACCGTAGTCTTGGATGTAGGCGTCTGGATGTGTGATGAAAAGTCTTGGCTGAACCGCCTTCATGGTGACAGAGTGCAGGAAGTTGACATCCCAGGACGCTGGTGTCAACAGTTCTGCCGCACTCAAGAATCGAAGTCTGGAATCCTTGTGGATTTTCCGCAGAGGAATCCATGTCTCCTGAAGTGCGAGATACTTGGAAACCAAGGGACTTGATGTATCACGTCGAGGCGTAATGCCCATTGTTCGGAATTCTGGCTCAAACGCCTTGTGGATAGCGGTCTGCACGCTCTTGGCGTCTGGATCACAGAACGAAACCGTTTGGATCAGTCCACGACTCCGTAGCCGCCGGTCCTGCGTACTCTTGTCTCCGCAAGCACGAGGATACAGCCACTCGGCCTCTGGCTTCCTAACCGTCCAATCGTCACCAAAGGCAAAGGGAGATTGGGACGGCGCCTTGATGCTGCTGGCGGTCATCGGCATCTGGGTCCAATCGTCGCTGCTGACGGCGTGATCAGACTTGAATTGTGACATGTTTTGCCAAAGCCTGTTTAGAGGAAACGGTAAAAACACGACCTCGACAATCCAGGCAAAACTGTGCGAAGGGAGGAAAGACTGCATGTGAGTGACACGAGCTTGCAGATTGCTGATTTGGTCCATAATCTCCTCGGGGTTGAGGCGGCTCGCAGAACTTGCGGCCGCTGACGCCACGCTTGTAGCGGCGTCGTCGTCCCTGAGGTCGGGAGTTTGTGCGCTTTGGGCGAGCGTCTTTTCTACTCCGTCCATTCTTTGTTCCAGGTCAGTCACACGCAAGTCCATATGGTCGTGTTTATCCGAGCACTCCTCGTAACCGTGGGCAGAAAATGAAAGAGTTTCAAGCCGATCCAAGCGCGCTTCATGGCTGCAAATGTTATCATATAAACTGCGTAGTTTTTCACGGGGTTTTTGCTCATCATGGGCTGCGACAGCCCGAGGCTCCGTTTGAGTGGCAGTCTCAGGTCGAGGGCTTCCGACACCTTTCTCATCAGAACCTACACGCACAAAAGGGCTATTCCGTTGACAGTGGTCATCCTGTAGTGGGAGATGAGACAGAGTCCTGCCATCTTGAGGGGGCCTTTGTGAACTGGGCGAGTCCGGCACAGAGGTTTGCCTTGCAGGCAGATCAAGACCTTGCCCCCCCCAACGCCTCAGGTTCCTTGTCCGAGCGGAGGAAGTGGTGGGAGTGGTCTGTGATAGAATCGGTTGGTGCGAAGAAAGATGTGACCTGTCGCCGCCGGCTTCTGACTGTCCTATTTGGCGACAGACCCTGGCAGAAGGGGTGGTTCCGGGGCAGTCATCCCAAGCAAGCGTGTCAGGCATAGATTCAGGAGGCTGTGGAGAATGAGTATGAGCTTTGCACGTCTCCTCCGCGAGCTCGGGGAGATCATGAACAAAAGAGAGGGGAATTCCAGGACTGAAGGCAGTGAAATCCATTGCAGGCGGAGTAACTTCAACACAACCCACGGGCGCGTCTACAGCCGGGCTCAAGGGCCTACGCCCATCTTGGCACCGTTCATTCTCCTGTCCCGGGCCAGGGGCGAACGATGGTTGCTGTTCAGCAAACAGTTGGGGATGATGATGATGTTGCTGTTGCTGTAGATGATCATGTGGTCCTTGTTGGTCGTGATAGCACGCGTGATGAGCACACATGCACCAGCCAGTCTGGTCAACAAGTGCGCTGCCCACGTTTTGACGAGGCCAGAAGCGACGACAGCCACATTTCGTTCCATTGGCTCCCGGGGTCAAGTTTACAAAGTTGCAATTGCCTTGAGGCAGAGCCGGGAATGTCGATTGGAGCGAGAATCCAGCGTCATTGAAAATGTGAAAGGGTCTCGGCGTGGCATCGGCGGCGAAGAGGGGGTCGTCCGCCATTTGGAGAGGGAGGAAGACGGGAGGACACGAGGTTGTGGGAAATGCCACTTGTTTTTTTCTTTTTCTTTTTGGACGAAGTCGGGCTCGGGCAGCAAGCAGTTGCGCTAGTACATTGTACTAAGAAAACAAAGTAGCAGAGTTAGCTCTCAATGCGTCCAAAAGCTTAAGTTCAAGTAGTAAACAAAAGAAATGAGGTGCGCAGTCAGAGAGAGGACACACAAAGCTGCCGACGTCATGAGAGTCGCGGCCGTATCCGAGGGGTCTGGTCGTCTTGATGGGCGCGGTGCAGAACCGGATTCGATTTCGAAGCAAGACGGCATCAGACAATGACGCGTAACGAAGAAGGCAGGCGTGGGAAGGCAATTGGACGAGAGCAGGTAAATGACACGCCGCGACTCAAAGCCCGAGGAGGAGAGTAAACAGGACCAGAATGTAAGCAAGCAGCAGAAAGAGGGGAACATGAGCTACGGCCGTCGAAATTGACATGAAGTGACCAGACATGACATGGAGCAGACATGGATCTTGACAGGACATGGGATATTGGAATGGAAATGGAATGGGGCTGGTTTTGGTTGGAGCGCGGGAGTGGCGGGTGACGCCGGGCTACAACGCCGCAGCAGAGACTTGTACGCTCAAGTACAGGTACCTACAGACCTAAGGTATCTGCGACGCCCCTGCGGCTAAAGTAGATATGTGGTAGGTAGTGAGTACCCAGTGGCTGCCACACCGTATTCGTTGACGTGTAATGCTACTTAGGCCAGTCTTGCTCACTTCCAAAGTCATGTCCGTTGTGTGACATTTGCAAAAATATCCATTAACGACCTACGGTGCCGTGTCGAGTCAACCGGCCAACAGCAGCATCTGTGCGACCGACAACGACATCACTCGCTCCCTCTTGTTCTCGAGTATACAGGACCTTAAAACGTCCGGTCATGAACCAGACCGACCGTCTTGAATAAACCACCAAGTCGGACGCCTTGACGCCTTGACGCCTTGACGCCTTGACGTGGAAAGTCTCCATACTGACGGCCGCTCACACACAAAGGTCATCTTGCTTGGTTTATTTTTCAGCTTCTGCCTGCGAATCAGTCCCGGAATCGACAATGTGCAAAATCGTCATCTTTGCAAATTGTACAGCTAAGGCATGCAGATACACGACATCATCCTAGGAGCTGCCAAAATAGTTCTGATGCCAAGTTAAATCCTCCCACCGCTTGGGAGTTGGCGTCGATAGACCTCTCGGTTCAGCCACGCCGTCCCCGAAACCAACGGGATATCCTTCCAAATTCCGTCTCACGCTCGCTTGCTGCTGCTGCTGCTGCTGCTCTGTCGTTTTGCTCTTTTCGGAGCCACAGTCTCCGGCTTCTTCGCCCGCAGCAGCTCGTCTCCTTCTGGGCTTAAAATCCATGCCCTTTCTGTCGTCCCAATCCTTGCCTGCGCCATCTGTGGCATATACTGTGACTTGATCCCTATCACCCCTCTTCATCTTCAGCGCAATCAGATTCTCCAGGAAGTTGGTTTGTTCGGCCCGCTCGCCCGTCTTGTCCTTGCCCACTGGAATCCGTATATTCCACTCCTTCTTGATCGGGGCAAGCGTGTCTTGTTCGGGCACCTTGGGCTTGACAATCTTTTCTGTCGTGAGAATCCTGGATGATGACGCGGCAAGGAGGTCAATGTCTCCGGGGAGGTTCCGCAGAGCCGGCAGCGGATCTGACGAATCGTGCGGTGCGAATATGGCCTCTGTGCCAATCACTTCTGCCCATTTCCCCTCGAACAGACGGCCCCTGTATGAGATGAGGGGATTCCGCGAGTGTAGTTCGAGAATTTGAACATCTTCGGTCTCTGTGCTCTTATCGTCTCCGTCCGTTGCCTGCTCCTCTTCTTGTGCATCATTTTCGTCGTCTCTATCTTTTGCCGAATTCCCCTCGTGTAATGCTGCTTGCTTCGTAAACGTCGTGGCGCTGTTGGCAGGTTCTTTGCCCTTGCTCAGCGTTCGCAGGGCCGGATCAAGCAGCGTGCCATCGTCCTCCTCATCCCGCTCGGCCAGATGGATGTCGTTATCATGAGCGCCCTCATCTTCGTCTTCGCCGTCGCCGTCGCCATCATCATCGCTTTTGGTATTGATATTGGCGTTGTCCACATCCGTCGCTTTTGATGTCTGCTTCGTGTCATTGTTGGCTGCGGACGGGTCATGATCCTGCCAATTTTTGTAATACCCGCCGCGACTGTGATGATATGCCTTGGTCGATCTCTCCTTGAAATCAGGGTAGGAAAGCTCCAGCGTCAGGTAAAAAGTCTACATGCAGTCGGGGTAAGTCAGTTTGGCCGTGGTACGCAAGGCGACGAGCCGAGAGTCCTAGCATCTAGCCATACGAGCGAGGGCAGGTGCTGCTTACCTCTGTTTCCGTGGTAGAGTATTCGTACTCCCACTCTTCTTGATCATCCTTGATTATCCCCGCCAAGACTTGATCAAGCGGCAATGCGCCAGGGTCGTTCGATGTGAAGACACCGGCCGGTTTGTCCATTTCGCCGCAGTCAATGAGCTTTCTTGTTGCGAGAAGAGTCAAGGCGTGTTCAAATATCCAAAGATGCTGGACGCCCGGGCGCAGAGTTCGTAGGTCGCGTGCATGGCCGAAGATAATGACAGACCATGCGCTTCAGCTGCACAGCTGCACACAGTGCACACAATGACGTTCAAAGGCGTTTGATGTTCACCAAACTTTACCTGCCCGTTACCAGTGCAGAACCCTTCATTGATTCGCCCTAGTTCACCACGAGGGTGGAGCGATAGCTGCGCTGCCCCGCCATGGCGTCCGAATCCCGCGCCGTATTTTTGTCCTTTTTTTTTGTCCTTTTTTTTTTCTTTGTTTGATGACATGAGTCTCTCTTTCGGCTGTCGCTGAGTCACATCCTATTATTATCATTAATATTTCGTCTGGGTACTTTCATATATCGGACATCTTCCCACGTCACTCACAGTCGCGTGAGACTGGTATATTATCGACGGCAGAACTGTTGCTAAAGCGGTCTGCTGCACGAAAACTTCCCACCCCGCCCATTATCAGCCGATACAACAACCATCGACAAACGACCTGACCAACCGACCGACGATCGCTCTCTCCTCCCGCGGATTCGCATCGCAAAAAAAGTTACTGCCACAAGAGGGGGCAGG
Source organism: Claviceps fusiformis PRL 1980 (assembly GCA_000223055.1). Lineage (NCBI taxonomy): Eukaryota > Fungi > Ascomycota > Sordariomycetes > Hypocreales > Clavicipitaceae > Claviceps > Claviceps fusiformis. The sequence goes on from AFRA01000321.1 coordinate 11,885, forward strand.
GGCCCACAATGCCCAAGGTTCATCTGTTGGACTATGTAGCCGGCAACATCCGTAGCCTGGTGAATGCGATCGAGAAGCTCGGATATGAGGTTGACTGGGTTCGCTCGCCGGAGGACGTCTCCAGAGCTGAGGTTAGTCTCCTCCCCCGCCCTTTTTTTTCTTGGTCCATTTCGCAGCTACCACCGGCCAGTCGAAAGAAACGGGAATTTTGCTCAACATTTTCTCCTTTTTTTTTTCTACTCTAGAAACTTATTCTACCGGGTGTCGGGCACTTTGGTCACTGCTTATCCCAGCTATCCCAAGCGGGCTATCTCCCCGCCATCCAGCAGCACATCAACGAGGGGAAGCCCTTCATGGGCGTCTGCGTCGGTCTCCAGGCTTTGTTCGAAGGCTCAGAGGAAGATGCAGATGTCCCCGGCCTGGGCTTGATCAAGGGATGTTTGGGACGATTCGACGACTCCAACAAATCCGTCCCGCATATTGGTTGGAACAGCGCAAGCAGCACAGCCCGTCATGGCCAATCCATGTACGACCTCCGCCCCGACTCCAAGTATTACTACGTCCACACCTACCGAATGCCGTACATCAAGGGGGAACTCGAGTCGCAGGGCTGGACCGTCGCTACCGGCACCTACGGAACCGAGACCTTTGTCGGGGCCGTGGCCAAGGGCAACATCTACGCCACGCAGTTCCATCCTGAAAAGTCCGGAGTGGCGGGTCTGCGAACCATCCGCGCCTTCTTGACGGGAGACGGCGCCGCGGCCCTCGCCGCGAGCAGCACAAACAGCAGCACAGACTACACAACAGCAGCCCATCCGGCCGAAGCAGCAGCCTCTGCCCCTCCCGCCCTCTCTCCCCGTGATGGCCTCACCCGCCGCGTCATTGCCTGTCTTGACGTCCGCACCAACGACCAGGGCGACCTGGTCGTCACAAAGGGCGACCAGTACGATGTACGCGAAAAGGACGACGCCCGCACCATCCGCAACCTCGGCAAGCCCGTCGAAATGGCCAAAAAGTACTACCAAGATGGCGCCGACGAGGTCACCTTCCTCAACATCACCTCCTTCCGCGACTGCCCCCTCGCCGACCTCCCCATGCTCGAAGTGCTCCGTCAGACCTCCCAAACCGTCTTCGTGCCCCTCACGGTGGGAGGCGGCATCCGCGACACCGTCGACACGGACGGCACCAAGGTCTCCGCCCTCGAGATCGCAACCATGTACTTCAAGTCCGGCGCCGACAAGGTCTCCATTGGGAGCGACGCCGTCATCGCCGCCGAGGAGTACTACTCCCTCGGGCGCAAACTCTTCGGCAACACCGCTATTGAGCAAATCTCCCGCGCGTACGGCAACCAGGCCGTCGTGGTCAGCGTCGACCCCAAGCGCGTCTACATCCCCAAGCTCGACGCCACGAGACACAACATCATCGAGACCAGGTTCCCCGGCCCCAGGGGCGAGCCCTACTGCTGGTACGCCTGCACCATCAAGGGCGGCCGCGAAACCCGAGACATGGACGTGGTGGAGCTGGCCCAGGCCGTGGAGGCCATGGGCGCGGGAGAACTGCTCCTCAACTGCATCGACCGAGATGGCTCCAACAGCGGCTTCGACCTGGAGCTCATTGCGCAGGTCAAGGCCGCCGTCAAGATCCCCGTCATTGCTTCCAGCGGAGCGGGCAACCCCGGCCACTTTGCAGAGGTGTTTGACAAGACGACGACGGATGCTGCCCTTGGGGCGGGCATGTTTCATAGAGGAGAGTACACGGTGAAGCAGGTCAAGGACTTTCTACACGACAAGGGTCTCTTGGTCAGACAATTTGAACAAGACTTGTCGTCATGATTTTACATGGAAAAGGATGTGGAGAAATGTACATCCGTATACATCCAAATATATATATATATATGTATATTCACAATTGATACGTATATGTCAAAAAGCCAAAAAGGCTTGAAGAAAGGATATTAACACCTAGTCCGCAGGGTGATACGAGTGATTTCAATTCAATTCAATTTCACGCTCTACTCGTTTCAAATTGTTCGGCAAACTAAAGAGAGGCAAAGGAAAAAAAGTAATATCAAAAAAAAAAAAAGATGTGCTGGAGCGTCCATCCACGCTGCTGGCGTCTGTAACAAAGCCCGCATGAATAACGGAAACCAAGACCAAGATAGCGATTACTGCCCGTCCCTTGGACATCTCCCGTTCAGTGCCATACAAGCATCGATTTCGTCACAATTTATCGAGTCGAGTCGGCAGAACAAAACAAACTTACAAAGGAAAAAAAAACCGAAAACAACGACAAAATAAAAAAGACAATGCTCCATTACACCCGGAAGACCATGCTTCTTTGCAAACATATCACACGCATGCGTATACAATGTCACGGGGCTAGATTTCCATACCCATGAACACCCACCTATGGCTCGTCACGTCGAGGTCCTGTGCCCAATGATCCAGAGTCGTCATTTCAAAGCCGACCCACTGGAGGCTCTTGGTCAACTCGAGCGCGTCGCCGACCGGCATGCGTCGATCAACGCAGGCTACAATGTGGCAACAACCCAGAGGACCATCGGCAAGCTCAATGAGAGCCATGAGACTAATAAAACAATGTGGTCAGCATGTCCTCGTCCTGATTAGGGGGACGTTTGTAAGATGTAGTTCAACTTACGCCTTCTTCAAGTCTCTTCCCAGAGCGCCTTCGACGTCAAAAAACACAAAAAGTGACTTCTCTTGTCCATTATTCGCCACGAAAGCTCGGAAACTCGCACCGCCAGCGTAGTCCCAGACTTCCATCCAGGATTCCACTTCAAACCCACGAGACTCTAGCTGAGCGCTCTGATGAAACGCGTCATGCATACAATCCTCGGGCGGTGGTGTTTGTAGATAAGCACTTGCCAGGCAGGAACCATTCATCGACAGGTTCATCTCACCATGAAAAACCGTCTTCATGGACTCACAAAAGAATCTCTCACATTCTTCCCTGATCATGAGTGCTGGCCCCCCTCGTCGCCCCGAGCGTCGGTTGCTCGAGTTGTTACTCTTCTTATTCTTAGGGAGAAGAGCAAGCTCGTTGGACGAGTTTAATGCGGCGAGGGGGGGACTTGTCGGAGGAGAAGGTAGACCTGAGGTAGGGACCTCAGGAATACCACTCGGCCCCTGCGATTTGAAATCTTGGTCAGCAAAATGAAAATCATTCTTGAAGGAAGCAGAATCTTTAGTGCTCCTTGTAACAGAAGGAATGAGGGAAAACCCCTACCTGTAGCCCCGGTAGTGCAGTAATGAAGGCCCTTGAGCTGGGCGGTAGAATCGACAATGTAGCATGAAGCAAGAACGTTGACTCGAGCGGCAGTGTCCTCACCGTAATTACTACTACAATTCAAATTTTCGTTATTTAAAAGAGCCATTGTTATTGGGATTCCACGATTGCTGTTAATATCGAAAGTGGGGGGCAAGGGCGAGCGGACGAGACGGATGAGAACTGCGGGAACTGGTAACTGTCGTGCGTGTCTCTGTGTGTGCTTGTTTGTTGATCTTATAGTGGAAATTTCTGCCCAGGATTGAGCGTTTGAAGCCGAGCAGGTGACGAGATGTCCAGGTTGAGATAAAACAGTTGTTTTATTTTTTTTTCTTCGTTTGACAGGTATTGGCGGTTTGTGAGACTTATAAGTGGCTTGCCAGAGAAGAACTTGTAGGACGTTGTGGAAGGAGGCGCCTGATGTAAGTGCGGCCTTGTGTTACGATTGAAACTTTGGTGGTGGTGAAGAAGAAAGAGGAAACGAGAAGGGACGGTTGGACGAGATGGAGCCAGCGGGGACCAAGTTATCTGCCCTTCGACCCTTGGAAGAAGCCACCGGGTGGAGAAGGCCAGAAGCATCCTCCACTCAGCACGCGTGACACCCTGCATGGCGGAGCGGGGCACATTGGGTGTGCATTAGTGAGAGTTGTATTCGTCGCACTGTCCGTGCACGCCCCTGGAAGTCAGTCTCGTACAGTCTGGGACGACCTTACTACACGGCCAGCTCGTTGCTGTGAAGCAGTGGTGAGGCCACATGCAGCCACCAATTCGCTCGAAACCGAGGTTCTTGAACCTTCGAAGCAAGCCAAGTGACATAATCCTGGACGAGCCACGGCAGATACCGACCAGGTTAGCTGTACTGGTCACTCTACCGGTTGAGCACATTTGGGATGCATCCTACCAGTAACTGTGCTAACGACAAAAACATGTACATATTTCGACACATTGTACACTTTGCACGAACCTCTCATCACAGGCCACACTGTCCGATCGGCGGCCGTCTCGGGTTCCACGCCTCACGAGGCGACATGTTCATCAAAAAGTGTCTCATGTGATGGCAAGCACGATATTCAGGTACTGGTTACGCAAGACGAACTCATAGGAGTATAATGAGACTTCTTTTTATTACTAGTGCCCGTCTTTGCGCCTTGACAAACCCCATTGTCTCATCAAAAAAAAAAAGGAAAAAAAAGAAAAAGAAAAAGAAAGACAATATATATATATATATATACACTCTATTCGCTTCTTCCGACACGCTGATTAATGCCCAGGTCTATGCCTCTTCTTCGTGCCATCATGTGTGTCTGGCACTCAAACTTGCAAAAGCATCTGGACTATGGCGTCCATTCGTCCACGCCATATCCATGCCCAGATTCATACTGTCCCTGCTAATATGTCTGACCTGCGTCGCGATATTCTGGCTGACGAAGGGGTTCGTATTTCCAGATGATGGCTGTGATACAATCGGTGATTGCTGATTTGTCGCAGGAGATTGTGTTGATTGTGCAAAGCAAGCCTGACCATTGGGAACACTCGAGGTATTTGCATTTGCAACAGGGTTCGGCTCTTCAGCTGCTGCGGTGGGGAAGTGGGATCCGGACTGGTTGTACAGTGCCAATATCGATGCCTTGTCATGTCGAGGTTGTTGGAGGTACGGTTGCTGGTTGACGTAAGCCTGAGAACCAAAATTCATCGTATTTTGCTGTGCTTGCTGAGGCTGATGCTGAGGCTGCGGTTGCTGCTCTAGAGGTAGCTGCTGCAGGTGCCCGTTGAAGAAAAATGGATTCGCTGAAGTTGGCATGTGCTGTGGAGACATGGTCATAAACGCAGACGACTGCGCAAAGTTTGATGGTGATTGTTCAGGTATCTGGCCTAATGTAGGAGATCCTATTCTGGTCGCTGGCGATCGCGCATAAGGGTTGTTCAAGAAGCCAGCCAGTGGCGTGTTTACCATCATATTCTGTTGTGGTACTGTCGATGGAGTAGAGGGTTGAGATAAGAATGGATTATAGCCTGTTTGCATAGGCTGCAAGGTTTGCGGTGCATTTCGGGGATAGCTAGTATGGTTTGGGAAATTCATGGGCTGGTAATGCTGAGGGCTGGTTGGGGCCGACGGAGACATGAACCGTTGCTGCTGCTGCGACTGCGGCTGCGGCTGCGGCTGCTGTGGTATTTGTGACATGGGGTTTGGCAATGTCATTCCTGCATGATTCGGAGACATAAACGAGGTCGTCTTCGACGTAGATAGATTGAGACCTTGGAAGGCTTGGCTGACTAGATCGGCCTGATGCGGCGGTGGTCCAAAGGGATTGTTTGTGCCGCTGTATGGATTTTTGTGATGTAATGAACCCGTGGATTGGGCGGTCTGAGGTTGAGCAACAGACGACGTCATGTCAAACGGGTTCGTTGATGCAGTCGACGAAGTGGCCGGTCGATCGGCACTAGATTTTTGTGGGACATGTAGACTAAGTCCAAGGCCGGGTGAGCTCGACGATGACGAATTCAGGGGAGTCATGGACTTTACTGAACGTAGGACAGGATCTCGCGCAGGCGGTGGTGGGCCGGGCGACCGGCTTCTGCCTTCACGTAAGCGTACTAATGCTTCAACCGCCTTGTCCATGTCGCCGTTGACACCCTTGAGCACAATGGCATTGCGCTGATTATCCTGAAAGCCCATTTCGCGAAGCCGAGCCGCTTTCCTGTCCAGGTCTTCAGTACCGTCATAGTCAACAGATGATCCGAACATCCTTGAAGGTTTATTGGCCAGAGTCGGGGACTCGACGGTACTGCTGCTCGAGGCACTCCCGATACGGTTGTCCTTCCTCACTCGAGAAGAAAGAGGGAAAATGGAAGATGCTGATCTAAAGCCAAACTTGGTGGAGTTCTTGGGTGGCAAAGGAGGGGGGACTCCTTCTTCCAAGCCCGGACTGTGAGGCTTTCGAGATTCCGTTGCCACGTTGTGGATATATTTCTGCCTGATGAACCGTTCCATCGCGGAGTCGGCCTCGTCAACGTCTACCGGTACGGGAGGTCGCTTGAATTCTGGGTTGTATATTTGATTCGAGGCCACGTTGCCGACTTTCCGCATGTTCTACCTGGATGTGAGTTTATATTGCTTAAAAAAAATGGGGGAGGGGGGGGAGGGGGGGTTGCCCGGGACGGGACTGGGCCGGTATATGTCTTTTTCCCGCCTCTGGCGCGAAGCAGCTCCTCGCACTCACATCAACTTGTTCATTGGACCAGCTATCCATGCTAAGTGATTTGACTTTGGAAATGTGTGTGCCCAGTTTACGATGGATGGCGGCGCATCGCATGCACAAAAAGACCCCGAGCTATTGACTGGTCAGTGATACAAGCCGTGAGAAGTGCCGCGTTGTGATACAGGATGGCTAGCAACGTACGCTCCACGATGCCCAAGCTGTGTGAGAGTAATAATAAGACAGAATAAATTAGAAGCGTGTTCCAACAGTCATCAAGAACCCAACCCGTAGCATACCTGGATTTCTTGCATGGCAGTCGGCACACTGGTTATTGCCAGGGACATTGTGAACGAGGTCTTGCAGCGCCTTCTCGTTGCGCGCCTGCTGGCGCTTGCTTAGAGCACCTGACATACTCGGCAAATGGAATAGCCGTCTGGCGTAAATCAAGGGCGCGTGTCGTTGATTAGGCGGAGGAGATCATCTGAGAATGTGGTCGTTTACAGAGTGGCTGTCGAAGGAGGCGAGCAAAAGGGAACGAAACGAAACGAAACGAAACGAGTGGCAGCGATGGTCGGTTTGTAGATGCGAGTCAAGATTATGCCCAAGTCATGATCAAGGAACGAAAAGGAGTTGGCAACGGGAGTGGAAGCACAGCGGGACCAACACAGTAGTTGTCATACAAGGCGCAGAGAAAAGCAGGATCAAAAGAAGACGCCCTGGGAGAAGACTTGTACGGCGAGTTGTTGGGGTATTGCCGAAGAGCGGCGGAGGGCCTGGGTCGAAAAGGAGAAGATGGAATCGTTAGCTCGTGTCCTCGGGTGGAGCGAGTTGAGGGGACCAGAGTCACTCACTAGACGCTTTGGGGACGTACCGACTTGCATGTGGGGGGAGTTTTCTGGTGGATGCGTGTGTGTGTGTGCGTGTGTGTGTGTGTGTGTGTGCGTGCGTGCGCGTGCGCGTGCGGTGCGAGTTGTGCGTGTACATGTGTGGTGCAAGTCAGTCCTGGCCTTGGGTTTTCATAATGAGTGATGAGAATGGTCGTGGACTCGTAAATGGTCTGTCCGCGATTCCTGGTGGCTGCGAGGAATGCAAAATCGTTGCGCTCCCGGATGGCACGCAGTGTTGTCTCAACGCTGTTCCAATCTTATTCAATGTTGCCTGTTGCATGCTGCATGCTGCGGGCTGCGGGCTGCAGACTGCATGTCGAATGTTCAATGTTGACCTGTCGATACGCTTGGCCCCCATTCATTCATTCATTCATCCATCCATCCATCCATCCATCCATCCATCCATCCATTCATCCATTCACTCTGATTCTGCGCCCGGCAGCCTGCACCAGAGGCTGAAAATACGGCCCGGAAATTATCTTGGAATTTGGTCTGGGCCATGAGTCGCATCAGCCGTCGTTCCAAGCGGGCTGACAATCTGCCTGCAGCTTGCGGGGCGTCCTTGGAGTGGGTTGATGTTTTCGTCGAGGCCTCGACTGGGACATTGATCTAATTAAAGTTGGATGATGATTGTCGACATCTTGACAATTAAGATGGCCAAGGAGATAGAGGATGAGATGATGGGGCTTGGTGCATAACGCCAACTCGGCCCGTACCTCTGTCTACCGCACTGTTGGCAACGTCGTGTGCACAGTGCAGCCGTCAGTCAGCTGGGAGGGAGTCCTCAGCGCCGAGACTACGACGTCGGAAGTACCTACCAAGTACCTCATGGGTACCCAGCTTAGGTGCTGGGAGCCTGCATGTTTTGTGTGAGCGTGTGCGTGTGCGCGTGCGTCCGCGCACCCGCCAGCCACGTCCCAGATGCTCTCAGTCGACAAATTTATCCGCCCCTCAATCCCGGGGCTCAATCCCTCATCCTTGTTTCTGACCACATGGCTGACCACATGTGCAGCTAGCTCACTTGCTCAGACTCCTTCGCCGACTACTACTCGCATATTCGTGGCTGGTAATGCTCTTGCGGGATAGATGCCCTCGGCGAGACCAGGTCATCTTCCTTGATCCTCTTCACCTACAAACTCCAAGGTCTGCCCCCGCCACCGACTGAAAGTAATCTGACACCACTCGATTTTCAAAAAGCACCTCCCCCCCCCCTCGGAAAACAAAGCCATACCAGATTGCCCCAAGAAGTCTCCAGGACAAGGCACCATTACTCAGGAATAGAGCACAGCTCCGTACCAATACCTCTCTCAAGCGAATGAGGGACTGAGTTGGACTGAGCTCGGCAGTGTTGTGCAACAATCAAAACACCATGGCTGGCATCGAGAAGCTGGAGGTTCACAGCAAGGTAAGAGGCACTGGTGTCAGAATTCTCTTCGAACCGGAGAATCAAACCAGTCTTCTCTTCTTGCCAGGTTTCAGACACTTACTCGAGTCGAATAGTCGTACATTGTCCGCTGGGTCAGGGTCGACGAAGATAATACCCTCTCTTGGAGTGTGCAGCCAAACAAAAAATCCATGTGAGTGGCTCTTCATTCGCGTTCCTATTATGGCGCCTAAAGCCACTGACAAAGTCGATTGTTGCAGCAACTTCGGAATTGTGAAGCATCCCGGCGCCGGTGCAACGAGCAACTTCTCTACGAATGGCGACGAACTCGACGGCAGCGCGGACGTCGCTGGTGTGACCGACGGTAAAGGCAGCAGGTTCCCCAAGAAAGAAGCGACCGCCCAAGATCTTTTGACGAGCAAGGGATTTGTATCCATATCGTGGCACGGTAAATGCGAGGCAGACAAGGTGTCCCGAGGCACACACGATGTTCATACAGGCGAGGGCGGCATGTACGGCCTGGTCTTCGACAACACCTTTTCAAAGCAAACGTCAAAGACGGCGACGTTTGTCGTGCTCACGTATCCTACTGGCGCCCCCCCACAAACCACCACAAACCTGCCTAACCTGCAATTACCCAACGCCCAGGCCAGCCAATCTAGCTTAGGGAAACTTGCCAGTCCGCACAATGAGCATGGTTCCTCCGCTTCCGTGGAAAGCCTGCCCAGCGTCGGGCGCGCGAGAGCTGCATCCTCCGCTACCAAAAGCGACATGACGGCGGGCCCCTCAAATTATCATTTTGGAACGCTCTCCAAGAGGCGAAGGAAAAAGGGACAAGGGTATGCTCGTCGCTTCTTCTCACTCGACTTTTGTACATGTACCCTATCCTACTATTACAATCGAAATTCGTCCGCTCTCCGCGGGGCGATTCCTCTCAGCCTTGCGGCCATTGCAGCCGACGAGAGACGACGAGAAATCAGCATTGATTCGGGTGCCGAGGTGTGGCACTTGAGAGCACCAAACGACAAGGAGTTCCAGGAGTGGGCACAATCCCTCGAGCGGGCGAGTCGCATTGCTCAAGGCCCAGGAATGTCGAGCAAACCCTCTCAGCCGATGCTGAAACGTGATCGAGGACTTGAACCGACGCATGGATCTGGTCATACCGAAGACGCCGAATGGGAGCAAGTTGAAACGCTCGTTAGCCGGGTTGTCGGAACTCGAGATGCACTGCGACGATTGACCAAGGAAGTGGCTGAGCTACCAAAACCGACGCCCAGTGCACAACTACTGTCTCCCGAGTGTGCATCCGCCGTTGTCGGAGAGGAGGGGAAAGATAGCTATTTCCCGCCCATGCCAGAAAGGAAATCGTCGTTTTGGAAGCGAAAGCCCAGTGCGTCGACGCCCACGCAGTCTGCTCTTCAGCAGACCGCCCTTTCTGCCATGGCCGTCCCATCACCGGGAAGCGTCACCATGGCGGCGACGGCAGCGACGGGAAGTTGCCTGGCATCCAAAAGACGATCTCGCGGGGTGACGCAGGAGGAAAAGTCGCTACACGACCACTGTGAAGCTCTACTGTCCGATTTGGATTCTGTCGTCTCCGAATTCACCTCGCTAATCACCAAAAGCAAGAGCAGACGAATCCTCCACTCACCTTCTGCAGGAGTCAATTCGCGCTTGAGCATGGAAACAACATCTACGGACGAGTTTTTCGATGCTGAAGATGTCAAATCCGGAGTAGTTAAAATCAATGGCAGCGAGGATGAGTCTGCTGAGACTGATGCCGAAGAAGAAGCGGAAGAAGGAGAAGGATCCATACACGAAAGCTCCTCCGTATCCTCGATGGAGGGTGAGGACGGGCTTGGAATCGATGGCACTGGCGATATCTATCCCATCAGACCAAAAAATCTCACACCTCTGCCACTCGATCAACCCGTGCAGCGGAGAACCGGTATTCCGCCTGCCACTGTCCTGCCACCTAGTCTAATTGCGTTTGTGCGAAAGAACGTCGGAAAGGATCTGAGCACAATCAGCATGCCCGTGTCTGCCAACGAGCCGATATCTCTGCTTCAGAAAGTCGCCGAGCCACTCGAATACGCTCAGCTGCTGGACAAGGCCTGTCGGCAAAAGAGCGCGACCGAACGCCTCTTGTTTGTCAGCGCATTCGCCGTGTCCCAGTTCAGTGGAGGCCGAGCCAAGGAGCGAGCTATACGCAAGCCTTTTAATCCGCTCCTGGGTGAGACGTTTGAACTGGTCAGAACAAGCCGGGAGGTGCCGGGAGGCTTCCGTCTCCTCGTGGAGAAGGTGCAGCATCGTCCGGTGAGATTAGCCATGCAGGCCGACTCGGCGGCGTGGTCGTTCTCTCAGTCTCCAGCACCAGGGCAGAAGTTCTGGGGCAAGAGCGCCGAGATTACCACGGACGGTCGTGTCCGAGTGGTGCTGCGGCTGGCAGACGGCAGCGATGAGCTGTACTCGTGGAATGTGGCCACCATGTTCCTCCGGAACGTAGTGATGGGGGAAAAGTACGTTGAGCCGGTCGGCTCGATGCACGTCAACAACGACAGCACCGGACACAAGGCATGCGTCGAGTTTAAGAGCAAGGGCATGTTTGGCGGGCGCGCTGAGGAAGTATACGTCACCACGTTTAGTCCAGACGGGAGCGACACAGGCAGCGGCCTGGCGGGTACGTGGACCGGAGGTCTCAAGACCGTCGGACCCGGAAAGGCGGCCAGTGAGCAGATATGGCAGGTCGGCCAGCTGGTGGATAATGCGGCTCAAACATATGGCATGACGCAATTTGCGGCTACGCTGAATGAAATCACGGAGCTGGAGGACGGGAAAATGGCACCGACAGACTGCCGACTACGACCCGATCAGCGGTTTGCCGAGAACGGAGATTTAGACGCGGCGGAGAAGTGGAAGCACAATCTCGAAGAGGCACAACGGGCTCGGCGCCAAGAGTTGGAGGGCCGTGGGGAGGTGTACAGGCCGCGGTGGTTCGTCAAGGCAGAAGATAGCCCTGACGGGGAGGAGGTTTGGAAAATCAAGACTGGCAAGGAAGGCTATTGGGAGGAGAGGTCTCGAGGGAATTGGAGCGGCGTGCCCGCACTGTTTGATGTGCCTGAATTGTGAATATTGGAGGTGGTTTGTATTTTTTTTTCGCTCGTCTTTTTTTTACTTTTCTTTTTTCTTCTTGATTTATAGCGCAGATAAAAATTGGAAGTGGCTTTTTTTCTTCGTTGTACCTCTCTTTTTTTTTTCTCGAAAAAAAACAAAAAAAAACAGGGGAGGGTTTCTCTGGGTCTGTTTGTCACCAAAACGAGCACAACTGATGTATAAACCGGTTAATCTGTCTACAAAAGAAAAGAAAGAGAAAAAGAAGAAAAAAAGGAAAAAAGCTGGACAAGAATGGAACGGAATGTAAATGCAATGGAATGGAATAAAGAAGAATATTAAGAATACTAAGACCGCGACAAGTTTTTATGTCTGCACGCGGTGGATAATGGAGGAGCCAGGGCCAGCCGCCCCTGACGATCGCGCGTAAGGGGGACTGGACATGGGTCCACCAGATCCCGTTCCAGCATCTAAGCATGGTACCAGACCAGACCGGATGGTTCAAATGGTTGGCATGTCTCGTGTTCGTGAACTGGACGTGTTGGTCAACAAGGAGTCCAAACAGCGGCATGCAAAAACTCCCTATGAGGGCTTTGAATGTAGGTAGGAACTTGCAGTTACCTAACCTATTCGTAACGTCACTCATCGTCGTGATTGCTGGCGCCAAGTAAGGGACCCTCCGGATTCTGGACCACCAATGATGTCAGCTCCACGCTTACGCTACCTGATACAGCCGTGCCACGATCGTGGACCATCGTGGGGCAAAGGGGGAAGGAAAGTTTTTGAAAAAGAAAAGAGGGGAGGATGGGGGGGGGGGGGGCGCCTCGAGAAAGCCGGGAACAATGCGTATTGACGAGCCAGCCCGTTCGTTTGCCTGCCAAGCCAAGTTCTAAGGGCGGGCGTGAGATTGTGAGCAGCTTGAGGTCGAGCGGTGATTGGTGATTGGGCTGCTGAGAAGGTTGCATTGCATCCCAGGGCGGAAGTGTTACGAACTTTTTTTTTTCTTTTTTTTTCTTTTTTTTTCTTTTTTTTCTTTTTGTGGTTGTGTCTGGTCAGTGGTGAGAAAGAAAGCAATCGCGGCGACGGCAGAGGCTGCGGCTCGGGCGACTCCGAGTTTGGGCCGTTTTTTCTTTCCTTGCTTTTTCTTTTTCAAATTTCTTTCTTTCTTCCTTCCTTTCTTTCTTCCTTTCTTCCTTTTTATTCTTATGTACCTATATTTATATTTATATTTTTTTTGTCATTCCCGAGGATCAATAAACGAGACTGGTCAGTTCCCTTTTTTCCCGTCTCGTATCCCTTGTTGGCGGCTCCAATACTGGGGGTGGCCATGCGCGGCGCGGCGCGGCATGTCATGAATGCCTGAGCAAGTGGGCTGGTCTCCACTCTTCATTCTCCGGTCCTCCACTCTAGGCCAACTCTTGGCCAACTCTTGGCTGATGGCCCGCCAGCCAGTAGCGGGCGCGGGCCTGGCGTGCGTGAAGCCAAAACATTGCGCGTTCCCGGACCCGACGACGCCAAGTGGCTGCGACGGACTTGATACGACACCAAACAGGAAACAACACATCAGACACATTGTACACTCGCACACTCGCACACTCGCACGCCCCCCCGCTGCGCCTTCTGCTGCTCGACCCCTTCACACTCTAAACCTTGGCCGAATGGTTTCAATTTGGGGACCCCCTCACAGCCAAGTGCCTCTACGAGTGTCTCTATGTATCATGTATCCCCGTCGGGTGCGCCGTCACCATGATGGCCGTGTGAAGTACCTACTACCTACCTACTTCTATAGTAGTAGGGAAGTAGGGAAGTACCCAAGTACCAGCAGATGTACTTGTGCTCGCCGTGCCTCCTGCCTTGCCGCCGGCCATGCCGCCTGCCATGCCCTCGTCTCCCTCCTCCTTCCTCCATGATTTTTCTCTCTACTTCTCACCTACTGCTAGTTCCTGGTCATCATCCGTTTTGGTCCGTCTCCAATTGACCAGTGTGTTTTAGTCCAACTCCCTCGTTGTTGGACTTTCTTCTTTTCTTCCTTTTCCATCACCATTTTATGCCTGGCTTTGATTTCATCATCAAAGTCTCTGTTTCGTCTTCACCCCCTTCACTCTCTTGGGGATCTTGACAATCATTTCTCCATACAAATAGAGTTGGCGCCGTGGCAGTTGTAATCACACGCGTCGGATTTCTTTTTCTTCTTCTTCTTCTTTTTCCTTTTCTGTTTGATTTTGTTCTCTTGACATAATATCGCGATGAAGGCCTTTGCATTCGCCTCGGCGCTCGCCGCTATTGGCACCGTCACGGCTTCTCCTACTCCTACCGAACCAGAGCCGCCTACCAAGCGGGCCAACTTTCCGACTGTCACCGTTTCTGGCAATGGTAAGTTTCGATTCTGCCGAAAATGGTCAAAAAAAAAGAGGAAAATAAAGAAGAAGAAACAGAAAAAGAAGAAGAAAAAACCAAACTCAGGACCTACCTTGACGCGAGCGCATATGGACCTCCATGCACGTTCGACTGGCACATGGGCTGACAGGACATGACATGATAGCCTTTTATTCCGGCAAAGACCGATTCTACCTTCGTGGCCTTGATTATCAGCCTGGGGGCTCGTCGGCCAATGAAGATCCCCTCGCCGACCCCGACGTCTGCCTTCGCGACATTGCCAAGTTCAAGGATCTTGGAATCAACACCATTCGCGTCTACGCAGTTGATAACAAGGCCAATCACGACAAATGCATGCAAGCGCTCCAAGATGCCAACATCTACCTGGTCCTGGATGTCAACAACCCCAAGTACTCTCTGAATCGTGCCGATCCTGGACCTTCCTACAATACCAAGTATCTCCAGAGCGTGTTTGCCACGGTCGAGATGTTTGCCAAATATCCCAACACGCTCGCCTTCTTCTCGGGTAACGAGGTCATCAATGACGAAAAGGACACGGATAAGGCCGCGCCCTACGTCAAGGCTGTCACTCGTGACATGAAGAACTACATCAACTCCCGCGGCCTTCGAAAGGTTCCCGTCGGCTATTCAGCTGCCGATGTCTCCAAGAATCGTATGCAGACTGCCATGTACATGAACTGTGGTTCCGACGACATGCGTTCGGATTTCTTTGCCTTTAATGACTACTCGTTCTGCAACACCAACTACAAGCAGGCTGGCTGGGACCAAAAGGTCAAGAACTTTACGGATTACGGCCTCGCCATCTTGTAAGCAAAGCAGCCCCTCGTACCTAACCCTAAACTCTTCTCTCTTTTCATTCTTCGTCGACTAACATGCTCTCCGTCCCTTGCAGCTTGTCCGAGTATGGATGTATCGACAATCGCCCCCGAAAGTTTGAAGAGGTCGGGGCCCTAATGAGCAAGGAAATGACTGGTGTCTACTCTGGCGGTTTGATGTATGAGTACTCATACGAGGACAACAAGTACGGTATTGTCAAGATCGCCGGCGTAAAGGCCAAGACTGTCACCGAGATGGACGAGTATGCTGCGTTCAAGTCAGCCCTGAAAGACAACCCTCCACCTTCGGGCAATGGTGGCGCCGCTACTGCGACTCACGCCGTCAAATGCCCTCCCTTTGATCCTGACTGGCAAGTAGACCCCAGCTTGGTCCCAGAAATGCCATCCCAGGCTCAGAAATACATGAAGGACGGTGCAGGTCCAGGTCCTGGTTTTGAACTCGACGGAGATGGCTCGCAGAATGCAGGCGACAGTGGCATGTCTACGACCAAGGTCACGGGAGGTCAGGCCTCGCCTACGGCAGGTGGCAAGAAAGACTCTGACAGTGCTGGAGTTGCAACATTCGGCTCCCTGGACAAGGCGCCTTTTATCTTGACGGGCTTGACTGTTTTCTTTACATTGTTTGGCACTCTGCTCTTGTAAAAAAAAAAAAAAAGAAAAGAAAGAAAGAAAAAAAGAAAATAAAAAAAGAGGGAGCACGCAGAGCGCTGGACGGCATGAACGGGCTGGTTGTTTCTACATGTTTTTCCTTTTTGAGGACACGAACAGGGCTTTGCCAATTGGTCGGTGCAGGCACAGGAACAATCGCCGTGTGGCCTTGGAGAAGAAAGAAGGTGTTATTTTTTTTTGACGGTTTGGGAATGCGAGGCGAAATTTCTTGGTAATCAGTTTGTCTGTGCCAGATGGGCTACTTGATGTCAGGTTGACTATAATGGATTACAACAATGGAACTATGACGGATTACAACCATGGAATGTATTATGAAGTCGGCGTCGCGCTTGACGTGTAGGTGTGCCACGGCAAGCACTAGGTGAAGTGTTTGATTGCACAGTGACACAAGTGTGGGATGTTTTATATTGTGGTGTGATGTAAGTAGTGTCGTATGTAGCGTCGTGCCAGGGGTTTGCCTCATCACCTTGGTCATCTTGGCTGATACATGATGTGCACCGTGCAGTGAGGGCAGCGGCCCAGCGGGCTCCAATGGGGCAGCGGAGGGTTCCAGGTGACTCGTGGCCCGTGGCGAGTGACGCTGTCGCTCGAGTGGGAGGTCCAGGGGCCAGCACAGGGAGGCTCAGGCCACGAGTCCACGACCTCGGCATCGCATTCGAAGCCAGGCCATCGAAATGGCAGCCATTACCTCGGGTCTAGCCGGCTTTGGGTGCGCGCAGGAGTCGTCAGCAGTATCATGCAGCACTGACGGCATTACAAAGCAAAACACTTTACTGAAGTAACACCACAACGAGGTCAAACGATATTCTGCAACGACGTCACACCGTGGCACACACAAGCTTCAACCCCGTCAACCACAAGGTATCAACCACGACGTCAAAACTACAACCACGTCACGTACAATCTGCAAACACAAATCCATCCCCCCCCCCCCCCCCTCAATGATGGCCCTCCCCGCCTACACATCCTACCGATTCATCCGCGTCACACGTCCCCAGCCCGACATCCCCATCGCACACGTCGAACTCAACCGGCCCGAGAAACTGAATGCCTTTTCGCGCCCCGTGTGGGTGGAATTCGGGCGCGTGTTCCGCCAGATCAGTGCCGATGCGGACGTCAGGGTCGTGGTGCTGAGTGGGGTGGGCGAGAGGGCGTTTACGGCTGGGCTGGATGTGGCGGCCGAGGGGATGGCGATGGGTGGTGGTGGTGGTGGTGGTGATGATGGGGAGGATCCGGCGAGGAGGGCAAAGGGGTTGAGGGGGCATATTGAGGAGTTTCAGGGGTGTATTTCTGAGATGGAGAGGTGTGAGAAGCGTAGGTGCTTTTCTTTTCTTTTCTTCTTCTTTCTTTTTTTTTTTGCTTCAAGAACAAGAGGAGAGTAGAATGGGTTGAGATTTGCTACGGGGGAGCTGGTGTTCTTTTTTTTTTTTTTTTTTATTCTTTGTCTTTGTCTTCGTTTTCGTACCAACATTCACATCCGTCGTCGCCTTCACTTCATCTTGGTCGCATTCTCACGCTGATGCTCATCCTTATTTTGTCGTGTCCTTGTCCAACAAAGTCCAGCATTAACCATTTCATAGCCGTCATTTGCGTCTTGCACGCCATCTCCCTCGGATTAGCCATCGACATAGCCTGCTGCGCCGACGTCCGGCTCGCCGCCAAAAACACCCGCTTCGCCGTCAAGGAGGTCGACATTGGCCTGGCCGCCGACATTGGCACGCTCGCCCGCCTGCCCAAGATTGTGGGCTCGACCTCGTGGGTCAAGGATGTGTGCCTGTCCGCGCGGGACTTTTCGGCCCAGGAGGCCCTCCGGGTCGGCTTCGTGAGCCAGGTCCACGACGACAAGGACACGACGCTCCGGACGGCGCTCGAGATGGCGGCGCGCATCGCCGAAAAGAGTCCCGTGGCGGTGCAGGGCACTAAGGAGCTCTTGAACTACGGACGGGAGAACACCACGGCGGCTGCGTTGCGGTATACCGCTGTGTGGAATTCGGTGGCCCTGCAGACGAGGGATGTGCCGGCCGCGTTGAAGAATGTGTTGTCTCGTGACAAGAAGAAGCCTTTGTTTGCGAAGCTGTAGATTGTAATGTATTGGGGCCACAGAATGTTCCGGCGGGAACGAAGCATCTGGCGTGCACAGAGTCGAATGCACACAGACTCCATTCCAGTTGGTAGCAAAGGTTTTCTCTCCCTCTTCCTCTCTTTCTAGGAGTTTTTTTTTTTTTTGTTTTGTTATTCTTTTTTGTCTCTTCGTCTTCTTCTTCTTCTTCCTTGATCCGTCGTCTCTTTCCATCGCCTGTGACTCGTGACTATGCATCAGACCCCGATTCGTCTTCTCTTTTCATCACTCGTGACTCGTGATTACGCATCAGACCCCGATTCGTCGACAGGCGGAAGATTTTCCTTGAGGCGCTACATTATGCGATGCCATGTCAGCGAATCCCAATCGTGGACTTGTACTTCTGACGCTGACGCTGTCCCTGCTCCGGTACTTCCCGGTGATTTCTTCTTCAGGCACGCAGGAAAATAGAAAGAGAAAGAAAGACGGGTACGCACGTCCTCGAGTTTCTGCTTCAGCAACGGCACCATGTTCTCCTTGACAACCACCCTCTCCTCGTCCAGATCCTCAATGATGAAATCATGATTGTCGCTGTCGATGTTTACGATGATGGACTTGATTGACGGGTCGCACTCGATGAGCACGCCTGGAGGGGGGCCAACGATGGGCTCGTCAGTTCAAGAACGGGGACTGTGTATGCGTGTGTGTGTGTGTCTGAGGACGTACCGCGGATGGCGCGTGGCATTTTCTTTGAAGTTTGTCGCGGTTTAAGGCTTGGCGCGGGGATTTCAACTATCAGACAATTTGTACAAAAAGCATGGATGCTACGGGAGGAAAGTTGGTATCAAATCGATAACAGTGATGCTACTGGCGGAGCGGTTTGCGTGTGCCTTTTTGCGGGAGAATCAGATGACATGTGGGGGTTTCTCCTTGCACGGCCGACGGTGGGCCTAGCCTCGTCACTAAGGCTGCACACAGCGCAAAGTGCACAGCCCATCTGCGTCTGGCCAGCTGTCTGAGCTGTCGGACCTGTTTCGTCGAGAACGCGAGAACCAGTCACTTCCGTCTGGCTCGTGGCTTCCATCTTGGCTTCGCGTTCCACACCCATCATGAATGCAGCCTGCTCTGTTCGCAAACAACCCGAGCGCATACGAGCGCAAAACTGCTCTTGCGTGGTGCCCGTCAAGCCAAGGGTGCCACCGTCTGCCACCGTCCTGCCACGCGTTCACGAATGACTGCAGGAAAGGGGCCGGAAAGGGCCCAGAAAGGGGGCCACAATGCAACCGTCATCCAATCTAGCGTTGGACCAGATAGAAAAAGGACAAGGCCGCGCCGTTGAATCAGGGGGACTGAAATGAATGACGTCCCAAAGTCATCAAACACGCACGTCTGTCTGCTTTTCTGCTTTCGGTCTGCTCGTGCCCCGCGACATCACGACTACAATCCCGTGCCGCCTTCGCTTTTGTTGGCTTCGCGTGTCCGTGACGGACGATGTGAACAAACTTACCTGTTCGAAGGCTTCATGCGTCTTGACGAGACGAAACGTCTTTATTTCTTCTGAGGGCGCTCTGCCTATTTTTTTTTCTTTCTTTTTCATGACAGTCCCCCGGGTGCTACCTGGCCCTCGGTTCACTTCACTGGTGGGTGTATCCGCCGTTGGATGGGCGCCTTTTTTTTGTTCTCGACTGCGAGCGAGTGAAGTGCAGTTGCGAGGCGGCGCGGAATTCTTTGGCCCGGCTTACGAGCCGGTTGGGCTTTCGCGGACGGGTTTTCCACTCCAGACAGCCCATCCCGTCAGCTTGGTTGCGTTCTTATCCGACACCGACCTCGGCGCATCCCGGAAACAGAAGAATACGAGACTCAGAATAGCAAAATAACAGGATAGAAAGAACGTACGGACAGGAGGGGAAGGAATCTAGCACTTGTTCGGCATTATTTCCGTCACCACTTTCCCTTTGCCCGTGCTACACGAATAATATTACACGCCCCAGACTTGTGCAACTCTGGGGGCCGAGAAGAGGGACAAAACTCGACATGTCCTCGAACAATGACCCAACGCCCAGCACGTCTACCGAGCCCTTCGTATGGGTCCTCATTCCTCTGGTCGTGATTTTCTCCATGGGCACCTTCGTCATCTTTATATGGAGGAAGAGACGCGGGGAACGCTATGCCATCTACCCTGCTTGGCCGGAGGAAAGGGGCGCGGCGGCTGCGAATGACGATGCCCATGGGCGGTACAGACAAGACTTGCGCTGGCCATCAAGGGGGCCGGCAGCCCGATCGACGGAGGGCTTGAATGAGTTGGGCGAGGCGCCTCCGCCGTATGATGCCAAGAAATTACCGGAGACTGGAGATGGGCACGGGACGGCGGCCAACGAGTCGAGTACATCCGAGACCGGGACCGGCACCGGGCCACGAGATAGGAGCGAGTTGCCTCCTGGGTATCCTGCCCAGCCATGCTCAACATATGTTGCCATTTCGAGACGTGAGCAGTAGTTGCTCCCCAAGAGAAGAAGAAAGCAAAGAATTGGGACAAGGGGGCGAGGAAGAATCATGTAATATGTGGCTTGCTTGCTATTGTCAACGAGCATGCGATGAAGCTCCCGAAACTGCCGTCAACTTTTGTGAGACAATGAACAAACCTGTCTTGGAACCATGAGGACGGACTAGCGGAACGAAAATCTGGGGTCATTTTGGATTTTGATTCCGAGTATCTGGTAGTGTTGCATGCATATGAGCGTATCCGCTGTTTTTATTCCGGAAAGTCGTACTGTTGAGCCAAGTGCTGCGTACTGCAAACCATCTCATGTGGGCAAGTAAGCAGTATCTTTCCAACTTTTTGCCATTGATTTGAGTCATTTGAGAACCGTCAGAGAATCAGGATGAGGACGACTGCTGGCTTCCCGTTCTGCAATTCTTGAGCACCTTTCTGGCAGACTGTGTGTGTGCTGTGCGCCGGTTCCTTGCGAGAAAATATGTCGGATTTGCGTCATTCTAGAAGAAAAGAAGAGAGTAAGAAAAGCAAAGGAAGATGAAGAGAGCACGAAGAGGAG
>AFRA01000322.1:0-32764 GCA_000223055.1 Claviceps fusiformis PRL 1980
TTTTTTTCTTTTTTCTTTTTTTCTCTTCTTATCCTTTCTTTGTTTTGTGCCTGGGTGTTTCCTAGGTACGATGCACAGTGTGGCTGCTTCGGCTCGCGGTCCGAAGATGTACCCAAGGTAGGTACAGCAACGATGCTTGGCTCGGCAAAGCACGGTGCACGACTTGGTTTGTCATCCGAGGTACCAAACGCCAACATCATCGCCAACATCATCGCCAACATCATCGCCAACATCATCAACATGTACCCATGCCATCTCCCCCCATGCAAAATGAAATCCCGTCTTGTCCTCCCCGCCCTCAGCCCATCCGTCACCGCAGCACCCCCCCGGCGCCACGCTAACTCTTGCACTGTGAGATACCTGCCCAGGGGAACACATGGGACGGTACGAACATGATCCATCTGGCTGACCGGGATGGCCACCGCTGCTTAGTCTTGACTTTCGGCCGGGGTCAAACCCTGGAAATCCCCCAAACCATCATGTCAAGTCGAAAAGGCCAAACCATTGATATGTCCACGCGAATGAACTAAGCCAACGCGTGACGCTAGTAAATGTCCATCCTCCCGGTCTAGAGCGATTTCCCTTCCCTTCCGCGAAGGGGGGGGGGGGGGGGGCCGACGAGCGGATTTGGTCGCAAACCGGTGAGCTTGGGCCGGCGAGATCCCCTTTTTTTTCATTTTTCATTTCTTTTCCTCTCCGCACAATGCGCCACGGACGTGCGTGTACGACCACAAATATGAGATGTCTCCTTTGATGACTGTTTTTTTTTATCATTATTCTGTATTCGTTTCTTTTTTTTTTTTTTTTTTTTTTTTTTTTTGCAAACAAAAAGACGTGCAAAAGATTGTCAAGTGTAAACAAAGTCGACAAGACTCACCCGTCCGGACCTCCTTGGTCTTACAGCCATGTGAAACACCTAGCACTAGTTTTTTTTTTTTCATTCTTATTTCCATATGAGACATGGGACATTAGACATCAAATGTACGACACGGCACGTTTTTTTTTTTTTTCCAAATCCATCCTTTTTATAAAATAACGTCGTGCAACGGATCCAAGGCCCAGACTCTCCCATGTGGCTGGCCCCTGCCTGCCTGCCTGCCTGTAATCACGACTGACATGTCCCATTCCGGCACGTTTTGCTGCAAGGTCATCTTGTTGGGGACTAATCATGTCCAGAGAGCCATGGGCTGCGTGCCCGGGATGGATGGCGAATTGGATTTCTTGTCTGGGCTATTACTTAGTCTTTTGTTTTTCGATCTTGGTTGATCATCATTTATGTAGCTGGACAAAAAGAATGCATAAAAAAATGCTAAAAATGCTAAAAAAAAAACCCTGTCAACCCAACACCATCATCTTCCCGTCCAAGCGATCCCCCCACGTCGCCACACAAGCAGACATTGCACATAAATAGCATCACCGGCATCGGCACTCGCCAACCTGCCTGCCCATCCGTCTCACCCCCTCCCCCCCCCCCCCCCCCAAAACCACGATACTACTCTATTCCTCCGCCCCTCCCGGACGCGGGCGCGGCGTTGGGGGGAAACCCGTGCGCACAGCGGACGCGGGGACGAGGGGTGCTGGAGCCGTTTGGTCTGCGTGGGTGAGCCGTGGGAGGTCGTGAGGCGCAGACGGGACAATTTGAAGGCTCTTCCTGGTGCTCGAGTTGCCGAGTGCCGAGCGTGGTGTGGTGGTTTGGCGAGGCTTTGGACGCAGTGCTCGTGTTGGGACACGGGGACATGTGATGTTTGATGCCTCGAGTAGGTGTACCTACGCACAGTGACTTGGATCATTCTTTTCGAAAACCCCCCCCCAAAGGTATTCGTGATCCAACCTTTCCAGCGAACCCAGTGACCGAGCCAAGAACCGGAGTGAGAAAAAAGAAGGGACGTGAAATGTTTTCATGTGCTGCCGCTTTAAAGCTGTGCCATCTACACCACAACGATTATGTTATACGTGTGTATTCAATGTACGTTGTACGATTTCTTTATAATTTTCACGCATTCGTTTGATGAATTCACAATCCTCTCGGTTCGTCACATATATTGTCATGGCACTACATGAATGTTGTATGTATGTCGAATGCACATGTCTTGTATGATGTATGTACAAATGGCGACAATCGTGAACCGCGTATAGTCCACCACGGCGAGTGTGAGCTGTCCGGTCCCTCGAGCTACATTGACACGCGCGCAAGTCCACTGCCTGGAATAGGGGAAAGCATACACACACACACACACACGGTGGAGGTCGTGATAGACCTCGACACCTCATGTCTGAACACGGACATGGTATTGCTTGCTGTGTGCATGTCCAGCCCATCTGCGGATAGAAAAGTAGATGATGTAGATGGGCTGTGTAGGAATGTGGTGTTCTCGATCGTGTCGATACACACACACGTGTATCTAGCTCGACATGACAAGCAAAGACTCATTGTTACAAACCGTGTCCTTTCCCTTCAGAAATGTCGTGCCGCTGATGGAGGCACGGCCGGGCTTACACACGCAAAACGTTACGAACGGGTTATTGAGCAATGCAGATGCTCAAGTTGCTCTGTAGCTAGGAGGACTTGATCTTCATGATTCGCATAGATTAGAATGAAATATGACGGAAAATACAGATACACGGACACAAAGAAGAGCAGAAACGAAAACAAAACGAAACGGAAAGAAGAAAGAATGAAAGACATGACGTAAACAAGACAGAACCACATGCTTTTATTAACATATTAGAGATAACCCGACCGGTCCACTCAGTTTCCCTCCATTTCTTGCCATTGTGCATAGGAAATCAAAACGAAAAAGGAAAAGAAAAAGAAAAAGAAAAACCAAGAAAAACAAAATTAAGGCAAATGCCATCGGCAATAAAATGACAACACCATCAAAGCTGCAGTCACGACACAGCAATCAAAAGTCGTTGCACAAAAGAATAAGAAAAAAAAAAAACACAACGTCGCTCTGTCGCTATATACTTAGTTCCCATTCAGCGCACCTCGGGGCAACGGACTCTCCACGCCAGGCTGCTTAGCTCGCAACGTCAACGGGAATGGATACTCGTCCGGGTCCTCCTCATCACTGTAGATGGTGTCATTCATGGTTAATGAAGCGGCTCTGGACAAAAAAAAAAAAAAAAGACGGGTTTCCTTCGTCTCCTTTTCCATTTCCTTTCAAGGGTGAGGGCTCTTTACTCACGGTAGTTTCCAGGCAACATAATCCTCCGTGTTCAACCCCTCGTGGCTTTCCTGCAAACTGGCAAAGTCTCCCGGTGTCATCATGCCGCTTCTATCTCGTGGTGATCCTGGGACTGAAAAGGGTCGGGATATCTTCTGCTCCACACCGGGGATGTAGTCTTCTGGATCTTCGTCGCCCGTGAAGGAATTCGGATACGCACGGCGCAGGGCCAACTGACGAGCCTTGACGTATTCCATGCCCATTCGCTTCCAGTCAAGCAGGTCGCTCAGTCGCTCGGTTCGGTTTCGCTGATTGATACGCTGGCGGCGGCTCTTGCCGCAGAACTCGTACATGTACGACGTGAGCTGGTTGACGGAGTCGTCGACACCCTTTGTCCGACGATCCACAATGTAGATGCCGTAGTCGCTTGAGTTCTCAATCAGCTCCTCCATGTAGCATCCAAATCCAGACAGGTTGGTCGTGATGCTGGGCACACCCATGACGGTACACTCGGCGGGCGTGTAGCCCCATGGCTCGTAGTACGAGGCAAAGATGCCCATGTGACATCCACGCACAAAATCATCATAGTCGAGGGGCAGCACCGGATTGGCCGAGTTCAAGAATTCGGGGTGGAAAACAATCTTGACACGATCAGACGGGTGGTTGAAGAGCTGCACGCGTCTGATCTGGTTCAGGACAGGGTCGTCGTGGTCGTTGACCATGTTGTGGGTGACAATCGGCGGCAGGCCACTGCGCTTCATGGCAAACAGGCGCCGACGAAGCAAGACGCGGTCCTGGCCCGAGATGAGCTCCTTCTCGTCGGGCATTGGGTCGCCCTCGTGCCACTTGAGTGATCGCTCAAATATTCTTCGACCAATGCTCTGCTCAATCATGGTCGTCGTATCACGGAGAGACTTGATGACTGCCTGGCCCTTGAGGGCCTCCACCGTGAGCGACGTCGTCTGCGCAGGCATGATGATGAAAGCCACGACCGTCATCTTGCTTCCGGCGGCCTTGAGACGATGGTTCAGGCGAGCCAGAGACTCAATGAACATGTCTACACCTTTATTGCGGAACTCATAGCGGCCGGCCGTGAACACGTAGAGCGTATTTTCCGGATCGAAGTCGTAGTGCCCGTAAAAGTGGCCGCGCACAAAGTCGTGTATCTTTTCCTTGGATACTTGATGCAGGTTTTGGAACTCGTGGACGGCTGAGAACTTGGTGACATTGAGGCCATTAGGCAGTACGCCGTCAGGCTTTCGTTTCAAAAGATGCTCAGACTCAAAGGCCGTGATGTGGGACACGGTTGTGAAG
Source organism: Claviceps fusiformis PRL 1980 (assembly GCA_000223055.1). Taxonomy (NCBI): domain Eukaryota; kingdom Fungi; phylum Ascomycota; class Sordariomycetes; order Hypocreales; family Clavicipitaceae; genus Claviceps; species Claviceps fusiformis. Next base: position 4,482 of record AFRA01000322.1, read on the forward strand.
ACGTCGCAGGAATGCGTGGCCGCACGCTCGATGCAATACCTGTGGTAGATGCCCCGTTTGCCAGCTTCTGCATCCACGTCAAAGTTTTGCAAATTGTTGTAGAAGTCAACCGAGCCGGCACAGAGGTATCGCCCCAGCAGCGTCGCGTGCGTGGTGAAGATTGTGGTTACGTCAATCCGTCTCTTCTTGGCGAGGGGGAGTGCGACGCCGGCAAGCCATTCGTGGAAGTGGGCAATAACGGCCTTTTCCTTTTCATGGCATACAAACTGTAGTAGAGCGGGTGTGTCCCCATGTCAGCAAGAGTCTGTGATGGGTGCAATGTAGAAGAAAAGAAGAAAAGAAAAGAAAAGAAAAGAGACACTGGCCTTGTCGGTTCACTCACTTCTCCCAGAAACCATGCCACCAAGTATCCAAATACAATGGCCTCGTTGGTTTCGTCGTCGCCGGGCGGGGACGGAATGGCGGCAATGTTCCAGAGATCCGTCTTCCACTCGTCCAAGTAGCCATAGGCCGTCTTGGTGTCAATGAGCAAGACCCTCGGGGCTCCTTCGATGAGCCATCGGCCGTAGAGCATGCCGATGCCCCGCTCCTTCATGGCCTGCATGGTGACAGTGATGGCTGGGTTGGTGGGTTCCATTTCCTCCACCTCGACAGCGGCCTTGACATTGGGTTGTTAGAGGCTAGGGGCTTTGCAGTTTTTCTTTTCTTGTTTCCTTTCTTTTTTTCCTTTCAATCTTTCTTCTCTCTTTTCTGCAGCACATCAACAGAGAACTTTTAACAGAAAAAAAAAAAAAAACGAGAGAGAGAGAGAACGCACAGAGGCATGGTTGAGGGGTCCGATGAGCGTATATCGGTCTCCATATTCCGCCGTCGTCACTGGCGCCTTGGACTTGATGACAGAGTAGATACCACCAACTGCCCGAGCAGTCAGTTATTTAGTAACAGCAACGAAAACACAGGAGGGAGCGGAGCGAGCCGTGTTACCACGTTACCTCTGTGAGCTACCTCTGTGGCAATTTCGAAGAGCAAGTGATTCTTAACATCGCGAATTGGCTCACCGGCGGCGGCCATTGTGAGGTTGAGAAGCGGACAGGGTTGTGCTGCGCTTGGGGGGGGGAGGACGTATGGGGGGTCGTATTTGAGGGGAGGAAGGTGCAAAGATGGCGGTCAGAGAAACTTGAGGCGGAGGACGGCTTTGCCAAAAATAATAATGGCGAGACTGTCTGCACAAGATGTCTCTGCGAGCATAGGAGGAAGCACGAGAGAAGCGAGGATCAAAAGCTCAACACTCTGGTAGGAAAGGAGAGGACGCAGAAGCCCCTCAGGAGAGGCCTCAGGATGGGCATGCAACGCAAAAGCCGGTCTGGGCGATTGAATGCGGCACCGATGGCGTCACGGATGGCGGGACCTCGACAAAAAAAATTAAAAATAAAAAAATAAAAAAAAAATAAAAAATTGGGACACAATTGGGACACAATTGGGAGAGCCAGTCGGGACAGAATTGGAACACTGTGCACCGCCATGTCATGTCTCAAGCCAAGCCAAGCGGGCTGCGACTCTGCCTTGTTGTTGGCCTTCCTTGGAACGTGCCCCAGAAAAATCAACGTCGACGTGGGATCATGAGTTGGCAAATTCTTTGGCCTTTAAGAAAGAGGAGGCCATCGTCGTCGCCGATGGTGGATGGCCCTCTTCCCGTCTCCACGTTTGATCACGACCAGACCGAAGCGACGATCCGCCCCAGACATACCAGCCCACATGCAGACAAGAGGAGAAGCAAAGACTGAAGCCACACTGAGCTGCACTGAGCTACACTGACTGGTCACTGGAGCTATCCACCAAGCCACCCACTCGCTGTCGAGGCCAACGGCCCGCCGTCTCAAGGTCTGCTGCATGCATGTTCAGTCCGATGTGGTCCAGTGGGTCCGGGGACTCTGGGGACTCTTCGGGTGGCAGTGGGCGTCTGTTGGAGGAAGGAACGTTGGACGAGAACCTTCCAACCACAGAATTGACCTCCCTCTGTACAATTACTGTGTACATCACCGTCTCTACCGACGCATCCTCGCCGCCGGCTACACAATGTGCTCAATTCTTCAATTCTCGGATACTGGCACAGGCGATGCTTGCATTTCCCCCCAAGATAAAAGCATCCCGGCTAGATTCCGATCCGAGCAGTCCAACAAATGAAAAAAAAAAAAGTGGCCCCCTCGGCCGACAGAAAGAGCGCCAATTAGCCGCCCGAGATTGCGAACAACGTCCAGGTGTCGAGATATGCCTCGCCCTCAGCCATCCACTATGGAAAACGAGATGGAGGGACAAGCAAAAAAAAAAAATTCCTGCCACTTGGACGAAATAATGCATCCGCACAACGCAGATGACGAAATAATCTGCAGTGGCAAGGCTGGGGAGGCGGGGCAGCGAAAGAACTTGAGAAGCGCTTCGACGTCATGTTGGAACTTGTGGCCAAGCAGAGCAGACTTGGCAAGCCTCCAACCACCCGGTGCGCCCGCCAATGCGACGACGAGAAAATGCCCTTCAGTTAGTCAGTTACAACGTCACAACTTGTGCGAGCGACAAGTGTCTGGAATCCTCGTCCATTTTGTCGAGGCTGTCTGGGTTTCCAAATGCCTCGTCTGAATTGAGCTGCTGTCGCCATCCAAACCCCTCGGCACTTGGCAAGAAAACCATGCAGATGATTTTCAAATTCCCAGTGGCATATTGCATGCCTATGACTTGAAGAAGCGAACCATTAATCAAAATGCCGTCCGCGATTACAAACAGGCATACATACACTTAGATGTACAATGTATATTCTTCAGCCTTGTCTGTGCCGCACCAGTATTGGTCGGCTCTCTGCTCAAACCGCCCCGCTGTGGACCCTTCAATCGCAAGGCTGATATCGGCTTCCCTTTTTTTTTCTCTACAGGGATGACTGTGGGCGGCCGCTGCATCAACAAAACATCAAGTCTGATTTCCTCTATTCTTTTTAAAGATTTCCTTGCGAAAATTTCATTCCAGAAAAAAACCAACTCAGAGTGTCGCGCGCAAATCTCCCAACAACCATACCATCGTCAAAGATGGACGCCTCACCGACCCAGGTGAAGGTCATCTTCACAACAGACGAGCAGGATCTGCAACTCCCCGAGACCAAGAGGCAATTAATCGTTCCAACAGGTTCGTAGAACACATTCATTTTCTTTCACTCCTTTCCGTCATCCGTTTATTTGCTTTCTATCTCGTGGCTCGTCCTTTTTTTTTTTTTTTTTTTTTTCCTTTCCACACAATTTCGTTTTCCTAGAAATCAATACTAATCATTCTCCAGACATCAAACGATATGGACTGTCTCGAATTCTCAACTCCGAGTCCATGCTCGATACCTCGTCCCCCGTGCCGCTCGACTTCCTAGCCAACGGCACCTTCTTGCGCACTTCTATCGAAGACTACCTCAAGTCCAATGGTCTGTCGTCCGAGACGACACTTACGCTGCAATACGTGCGCTCCCTGATCCCGCCCGTGTACCAGGCCAGTTTCCAGCACGACGATTGGGTCAGCAGCGTGGATGTCCTATCCGCCACAGCTCCCGCAGCCAAGGGCGTCGACGGCCTGGTACACGACAGAGTCGCCAGCGCCTCATACGACGGCCTCGTCCGGGTATGGAATCCCTCCGGTGATGTGATTGCGACGACCACGGCCGGCAGAGCCGGTGGCCACACTGCCAGGGTCAACGCCGTGCGGTGGCTGTCCCCGACGAAAATTGCATCCGCGGGTCTGGACAGGAAGATCATCGTCTGGGACTATGCCGAGGCGGATGACGGATTCTCGGGCACGCTGAAGCACAACATGGAACTATGGGGCCACGAGAAGAACATCAACGCCATCGACGTCAACTCCTCCACGAAGCGTATCCTCACAGCGTCGTCCGACGGACGTGTCGGGCTGTGGACGTCATCGAAGCGCGTAGCCCCCCAGGCTGACGCCGAGAGTCTGCCCACAGCCCATTCCACCAAGCGAGCCAAGGTCTCTGCCGCGGCGACAACGGCCCAGCGTGGTCCGCTGGCCATGATGCACATGCACGATAGCCAGGTGACGGCCGCGATCTTCCACCCCCACGATTCCACCGTGGCGTACTCAGCATCGCAAGACCACACCGTCAAGACCATCGATTTGACCACCCAAAAGGAGGTGTCGAGGCTCACAACCATGCATCCCATCATGTGCGCCGCCGCGCTCAACAACTCCCTCGTCGCAGCCGGCTCCTCCGCCCGACACATTACTCTTCTCGACCCCCGAGAATCCGCTGCCGCCACCGCCGCCATGACCCTCCGCGGCCACGTCAACATGGTCGTCTCCCTCAGCCCCTCTCCCGACAACGACTTTTCTCTTGTTTCCGGCTCCCACGACAGCACTTGCCGGGTATGGGATCTCCGGAGCACACGACAGGCCACCTCGGACGAAACCACCGGCGTGGTCAGCGAGCCCGTCTACACCATCGGAAGAGAGTGGCTCAACGGCAAGAAGTTGCCGCGCGCCGGCGACGGAGCCAAGGTCCTAAGTGTCGTGTGGGACAAGTCATGGGGTATCGTCAGCGGAGGAGAGGATAAGAAAGTGCAAATCAACCGGGGGAGAGGGCTTCTGGCGTCATAGGGGGTGTTTATAATAATTTTTGCTTCTTCTCATCATGTACAAAAAGAAAGAAAAGAAAAGGTAGAGTCTTGAACGTGTGTGTGTGTATATGTGTGTGTGTGTGTGTGTGGATGAAGTAAATGTTCCCTGTGATTTCTAGCCTCTGCGTTTTTTTACATTTTTTCCATTTAAACATGAAAATAGTTGTTTACCTGCGTATAATATCCACACCGCCGAGACCGTAAGAACACTCATACTACTAGCGTGAGATGAGATGTATTAATCAAATGTTAACTCACATATATATTATTCTAGTAATTGTGATGTTTCTGTTCTTTTTCTTTGAACGTTGGCGTCAAGTGTTCACCTGCACAGAACATCCACACCACAGACCTCACGAAACACGCACATTATTGACATGAGATGAAATCTGATTACATTACCACATCGCGTAGGGATATCGAGCATCGATATAGTTGTTCTCGGAATTATAGCTTTTGGTTTCATGTCTTTTCTAAAGCATCGAAGAAGTAGTTTACCTTTGTAGATCATCCACACTGCAGAGACCTCAAGAACACCCATATTATTTGACATACGATAAGATATATGATAAATCTACACTGTATAAGGAAAGTGGAATGTAAAAACATCATTCAAGTAGAATGTAGTTTTTATATTTTTTATGTATTCAACAATTCAAGTAGTGTTCAGCTGCATATTACATTCACACTGCAGAAGCCTCCACAACACCCATATCTAAGAGATGAGATCTAATATTACTACATCGTATACGGACATAGGACGCCGATGCACATACCCTCACACACATCACTAGCCTTCAAACTCCCCCACATCCTCCTCACAGCTCCTCGCCAAGGTGCCATACCGCCCCAGTCGTAGCTTCTCATGCAACCGAGGGAGCAGCTCGAGCTTGAGTCTCTGCCTATCGTGGGGAAGCCTCTCCGCCACAATGGCGTCCAGAATGTAGAGGAGCACGGTGTTGGGCTGCAATGGTGGATTTCGCAGCATTGCGGCAATGTCCTCTAGGGAGAGGTCGTGGTTGGAGTACCAGAGGAAGTAGGCCCTCAGATGGGCCAGTCGTGCGAAGACGGGTTTTCTGGAGGCCTGGTGCTGCGCGACTTGCTCGTCTGCGGCGATAAGTCGAGAGTCTTGGTCTGAGTGTCTGGATACCTGGATATGGGGTGCTAGTTGTTGTTGTTGTTGTTGTTGTTTTTGTTGTTGCGGAGGAAGAGGATGAGGAGGAGTGGTGGGCGACGCTGGTCGGCGCGGTTTGCTTTGAGGACGAGCAGTGACCGTGGTGTGGCACACCGCAGCGGGTTGTATTTCGGCATTGTCTGCTTCTGATTGGGATTGAGGCGATTTTGGCTCAAGAAATGGAATTGGAAGCCCGAGCTCGAGGTGGTGAGGACGATCTGGGCAGGGATTCAACATTTTGCGCTTCGTCTCTAGAACATGGTACAGCTGAATACCAGCGTAGGCGTCCGAAGCAGCGTCTTAACACATTGTACGTGGTTTGTTTAGCGCGGTTCACAGACACAAGGACACACACGCAGAGGGAGAGAGACAGAGGGCTTACATAAAATTTGTTGTTGAGTCAGCCTTTTCGTCCAATTACTCGACCTGACTACATCGCCTTTGAACAGTGGCAGCCTTAGCAGTTCTTCCACCTGCGTGGCCAGCGCCACGGGGACCTTGTTGATACGCTTGGGCGTCTTGGCCTCGGTGAACTTGATCTGCTTATACAGGTGACTGAGCTCAAAAATACCCCTGGCAGTCACGTCGAGATATTTGCTCAGTCTGTTGCAGTCGCCCCGGATTTGAACGCCGACCTTGCTCACAGTCGCGTCTTGCATGATCTTTCGAAACGTGGGCGACACCAGATCATCCGTGCTGGGAAAGATGGCCACGTGAAAGAGAGCGATGCAGTCCGGACTGGCGAGCTGAATCAGGGACACGTTGTCGCGGGCGCTGTCTTCGCGAGTGGCAAAAGGGAACCACTCGAGGTCAAAGCCGAGAACATCTTGGTCGAGGAAGTACTGCTTGCAGATGGATTCCATGGCCTGGTTATTGGTGCAATAATGTACCTCGACTTTTTCGGTTACTCCGGCTGCGGATTTTCGCTCGTACATGGTATGGGACCAGAATGAACCGCTGGAGCCCGCCTTGGCAGCGCGAGCTGCGTAGAAGGCATCGGAGGAGATGTTGAAGCTCAAGGACGTGGACGGGGGCTTCACATCGACGTTGCGCATCGGCTGTGTTTCTTGATCATTGATGTGCAAATCGCGCAGGGATTGCTCGAGGGTTGGCGGAGATTGCGCGGGAATAGACGCATCTTGACTTGCGATGTCTGCGGCTGACGACGACGACGACGACGACGACGACGAGAATCTCGGCAATCCAGTGGTTCTGATACACAACTCTATCGACTCTACATTTGCACGGTCCTTGTCGGACGACGCCACATCTCCTCCGGCACCCGAGGCCTCTTTTGATGGTCCGAAGCCCGCTTCAGCGCCATGACTGGCAGTCTGGAAGAAACGCGCCATGTTCAACCTCGGATACGGTGGTTCGGGACTCGAGTGCGGACTTGTTGACGGGGTTGGAGAAAAGCAAATGCCCATCTCGGGGCTCCATAGCCGGGTCTTCGTCCCGTTTCTCAGCGGCCTGGCCATGGCTCGTATTGATAACCACCTCGGTGAGACGAAACGGCTGTAAAGACGATCGTCAGCACTGAGTCTCCCATGATTGTTGGATCTGCTGCGTCCAGATATGAGTCTCCTCGCGGTAGAGCCACGCGGACCTGCCCTGTTCAGGTATGTCATGGATGATGCTAGACATGGGCGATACATCAGCAATACTCCATGACAAGGGCGGCCAATGATCATGACCTGGTGTGTGAGTGTTGCGTTGTGAGCGGGCAGCGAAGCATGGCAGGAAAAACCGCCGATTCACGTTGAGCTACATGTGTGATGTACGTACACACACCAACAGATGTAACGGCAAGCAGCATCCATCCCCAGCCTCCAGCTCCGGCGTCACTGTCACTCCGTGAACCAAACAGCGTGTTGCACCCGACGCGTCTGTGGGCGGCCCCCCTGCATGATTACATAAGACTGCCTCCAGCACCCGCCTGTTGCTTTCAACGCGCTTGTTGACGAATCAACGCCAGGCGAGAATGAGCCAGCCTATTTGCTGACTTGTCGGGTCGGAGACGGAATTTGGAGAAGTCTCATGATCGCATCGTTGCATCCGTACCGCGAACAACTCAGAACGGCCGGCCAAAGAAAGCGTCTTGCTCGAATTTTCCTTGTCCTCGCATTTCACTCAGCAGCTGGTTTCGCCTCTTGGCCTGCTATCAACTACAGACTCTTTTCAATGGCGTCACAATTATTGCCTCTCGGTACGTGCAAAACAAGTCACAACTTAAACCCCCCCACCCCTCTCTTTCTCTCTTCTTTCAAATTCTCACTGCGTAATGCTTACCAAAACCGCCCCTTCAGAACTCATTGACAAGTGCGTCGGCTCAAAAATATGGGTCATCATGAAAGGAGACAAGGGTTAGCTTTGCAGGTAGCCATTGCGCTGATGGGCATGGGCTAACGATCACGCAGAGTTTAGCGGTACGCTTGTGGGCTTCGACGACTACGTCAGTAAGTGGGATATCGAAGCCTGGCCTCGCGTGTCATGGGTGATTGCATGTGCTGACTTGGCGAATAGACATGGTGTTGGAGGATGTGACTGAATTGTACGTTATGACTGAGGCACAAGCACCGTCAGCTGGTCTTGATGAGCCTCGTGACTGACCTGCTTGTCGTAGCGATTATTCAGGGAACCACACGAAACTGCCCAAAATATTACTCAACGGCAATAACATTTGCATGGTATGTGACTCCCTTAGAAGGCTAATTTGGAGCTTCATGCACTAATTGGATGTGGCAGTTGATTCCTGGAGGTGAGGGGCCGGCTTGAAAGAGAATCTATTGATGAATGATACCGCCACCTTGGGTTGTTCGTTGATGTACTGGGTGATGTGCTGGGTGATGTGCTTTGAGCGCATCAATTTTGCAAGAGTCCTCGGAATAATACCTACCGAAAGCTCTTGTTTGACGCTCTAAACAAAAAAGCAAGCCGATTGACCCATGATTTGAAATGCCGCGCAATCTAAGAGGCAGAATGCAACTTCTGATATCTCGGACGGAGAAGCTGTATCGCTTCGTCCCTTTTTTTTTTTTTTTTTTTTTCCTTGGCCCCTAAGATGATAAATGTTCATAACAAAAATGCCACAATAACATAACTTTCATGCAATGTGTGATTATATGTGTTCTCTTGACTTTGAGAAAAATAGAATAAAAACACAAACTGATATCATTTTGCCCTAACCCGAGGAAAAAAAAAACGCCGGTACCATTGGGAATCATGCGCGTAGCTCATCCATATCTTTAAAACCCATTACTTTGCATATTTCCCTGTTCTCCAGTATTGGTGATACGCCGCAGCTCCCATTCACGAGTAAACTCCTGATGAAGCGATTCTAGTTGATTAATGAGCTTCTCGCAGACGGAGGTAAAGACATCTCGTGGGGTTTTCGTTCCATCTGTCTGTACCCGGATGAATAACTGGGGAACGTTGGGATGACCGACTATGCCATGTTAGTTTGAACATACACATACACGTATACAGCCCCTCACGCCCATCATGTGACAGGAACACATACGCTTGTATCCTGCCATGTAGACATTGGGATGGGCTTTGAGATGTTCGGACAAGAGATTGCCGAGAGTGTGGTCCTCCTTGTTCAAGACAAAGTCCGACGTATTGGACATGCCTAGCCTTGTGTTAGCAAAAGTAGCTAAGCTGCAATTATTTTGTCATTTATATAATAGGGAAGAAAAATACCCGAGTACACTTTTTCTTCAATTTTCTTCTCGCCCTCGGCTAGCAAGAAGAGCTCGAAACTGAACAGCTGTTAGCTGGTGCGCCGGCACTGTAACCGAAACATAAGAGGAAACACAACGGGCTATCTTGAATGTTGAAATGCTTCGGATTGCAACCGGACATGGCGAGGAAGAATCGAATATGGGTAGAGACAAGAACCAAAGAGGGAACCAGAGGTAGCCATCGCATGGCCGCACGGGGTTGCGTTGACCGTCACCAGCTGGCAGAGACGTGGCCAAGTGGTAACCACCTGCCACTTGCACAGGTTCTCGAGTCCCCAGCCAATGGATGTCCCAAGATCGCCGGCATGCCAATTTTCCCCAAAGCTCCATGTTGTGTGCGGAATCCAAGTAGCAAGTGCATGCTAGGTCGGCTGCGATATCAGCCGCAAGGCGGAAGGGGGGGTGTTCGGACGTGAAGACAAAATTCATTCTTTGCCTCTGCCATGTCTGGTTGCGAAAGCGCGACTGGTTTTGCGGCCTATTCGGCGATATCGCAATCGGATTCCACTCGTCACTTACCGATCTGGCGCATTCATTTTTCCCCCTTTTGTCAGATGACAATTTCTCCCGGTCAAATTGCGGATGACGATAAATTAGGTGTTTAACTAGTCCCTGGGGTTGGTCCGGCGCGTCGCTCTCCAGATCGTAAAGGGAAAGAAGAAAGAAGAAAGAAGAAAGAAAAAGAAAAAAGACGTCGACGATTTTTTTTTTAGTAATTACTTTCTTTTGTGATAATTGTACTTTTTATCCAAAGATTTTGAAAACTGAGCGGCAGATGATTAGCAAGTGCAATGCGATGAACGAATGAGTGAGTGAACCCGGAAAATGCCAAAGAATGGCGCGGCAATTCAAGCTTGGGGTCGAGACATGATGGCATGGCGGTGCACAGGGTATAGCTCGGGTAAATTGTCCGGACAGCTTTTCCGTCAGTCCTGACTCTTTCTTGTGGCGCCTAGAAAATGGTAGCTTGAAGAAATGCCTCCCATTCGCCACAAAAAGGCACAAACAAAAAAGATGTAAAAGATACCTACCTAGTCAAGAGTCAAGACTCGAATATCTCAGTCAGATGCCGCGACTCCCTCCAAGCCTTTTGAGGCAAGCCAAACGCCGCTGTCCCAACCTCGCCTCTCTGATTCCTGCATGTCGGGACATACAATCAGCAACAAATGAGCTTCGATGGCTTGCTGAATTTGCGAGAGAGACAACACCGCAAGGACACGTCCATGCACAGCAACAGTTGCTCAAGAGGCTGTGTCGGAAAAGAGGTCGAGGTGTCCCCTTGCAGTATATTCTCGGGTCGCAACCTTTTGGATTATTGGATATCAAATGCAGACCAGGCGTGCTTATTCCTCGACCCGAGACCGAGGCTTATACACTCCATCTCATAGACATAATCAAGTTGCTCAAGTCGAACAAAGGGGCAACAGAAGACGACAGCACCGACCGCCAGATGACAATCCTGGACTTCTGCACAGGGACTGGATGCATACCGTTGCTTGTCTTCGCGTCGCTACAGGAAACATTCCAACACCTAACAGTCCGTGGAGTTGACATTGCTCCCGTCGCTGTCGAGTTGGCGCAGCGCAACATCGAGCATAATATCAACTCGGGTAGGAAGGCACCGGTTCGGCCGGGCCAGACATTGAAAATCTCGAGAGGAGATATTTTCAACGACGCTGACATTGACCGCCTTTTGCCGACCAAACAATGTGACGTGCTGATTTCCAACCCACCCTACATTTCTCGTAACGTCTGGCACTTTGGTCGGGGACAACTAGGATACTCTGTCCGCAAATACGAACCACGTTTGGCGTTGGTGCCAGACGTGAGTATCGCACCACCCGCAGGATGGCAGCATGAGGATGTTTTCTATCTGAGACTTTTGGATATTTCCATGACCCTAAAACCAAGCATCGCTTTGTTTGAGCTGGGGGGTGAAGAACAGATACGTCGCGTGCTGGCAGGATTGTTCCGACACCGGATCGCGGCAGTGACCGAGGTGGAGGTTTGGAGAGACTGGCCCGATGGAGAGGCAGATGCGGACCAGGACACGCACCTTACGCTTTCTCTTGGGACACACAATCAAACGGTCTCGGTCAAGGGGAGTGGCCACATGAGGTGCATATTCATGCGAAATTGCTGGCATCGCAACAAAACTTGAGCAGTTCATCAGCAGCGCCTTTAAAAAAAAAAGAGAGAAGAAGAGAAGAAGAGAAAAGAAAAAGAAAAAGAAAAAGAAAAAGAAAAAGAAAAAAGGGAAACACCATTTCAAGCCAAGTTCATGATAAATCAGATGCACCCCTTGCAAACCAGTATCCGTAAGCCAATAGTCATGCTGTCATCGATGGTCGTCACTCTTTGACGCCTACACTAAAATATGGATCGGACCCACAACTCCCTGATATTCGGACCACGTGATGCCGATGAATTTCTAGCTTGCCAAGGTGGGCTGGACAGTGGACTCATCATCCCAAAAGTCTCACGACCTCCCTCGGCACACGCTACTGTTGGATGTTCACTCCCAGCAGCCGTTTCAATCGAGCCGTAGAGAACCGGTCTACGCTGCTCATGTGATAGGGACGGGTATCCTATAATACAATCCGTCCTCAAACCCGGTGGTTTCCACAGTCTGTGACAGCTTCTCGATATGCCCACCATGTCAAGATATCTCCGACAAACGAGCCAGCTCGCGCGGTTAACTAGACTTTCACAACAGTCAAGTGTCCAGCGAAGCCTGCGCGTCTCCTTCTCGCGACGATTGCTTCCTTCACGAACGCTGCCGGTTCCGTACGGCGTTAGTGTGAGGTACTATTCCACGCCAAAGTTACCGCAACCCGAGGAAGACCCCAAGCCGAACGATGACGGCAAATCAGACCCTCCGACCACGTATAATGAATCTGAGAAGAATAAGAATAGTCAAGAAAAGGATACAGAGACCTCAAAGGTCGCGCCATTGCCAGAAGGATGGATCCGGTTGTCGAAGGAGGAGATTGCTCAATTGGAGGCATTTGCACACATGCTGCCAGAAGCGCAGAGAGCTACTCTAGGGGGTATTCTTCGAGGCCTTCAGCAAACGGGTGCGCCTGCCGAAGTACGAGATCTTCTACAGAAAATGCGCAAAGGCCCCGGTAATCTATCAATACTAGACAAGGGCCGACTTATGCGATGCGTCTTCACCATGGCAGAAAGACTAGCGGAGTGGGAGGTGGAAGAGCTACGAAAGGGTAACAACAGCATGTTTAGTCAAAATCAAAAGCCGGACGACACACTGAATCGAACGGGCGAGACGGGTAAGAGTGAGCCCGAATTCGAGACGCGCGATAAGAAATCCAGCGAGAGCGGCGGCCACAACCAACAGGGACCCGGACAACCGAAGAAGCCCGAGCGCAACGGCTGGATGGACGCCTTACAGACTGGTCTGGTGCTTGGAATTACGCTTTGGGCCGTTGACTCAATCAGCAAGCCGTTTTCAGAAAAGGAAATCACATGGCAAGAGATGCGAAGAGCCTTTTTGGACAAGGGTCTTGTTCAGAAGATGGTGGTGGTCAATGGCTCCCAGGTGCGAGTTGAGCTGCATCCCGATGCCACACAAGGCGATGCCGGATCCAATGGCAAAAGGACATATGTCTTCACCATTGGCTCCGTCGAATCATTTGAGAAGAAGCTTGAAGAAGCCCAAGACCAACTCGGAATCCCAGCCTCGGAGAGGATACCCGTCAGTTACGAAGCAGGTGGCAGCACAATCGGCAATCTTCTCCTAGCCTTTGGTCCGACACTATTGTTCATCGGTCTCATCCTCTGGACCCAGCGATCGATGGGTGGTCGAGCCGGGGGCGGCGGCATGTTCAATTTTGGCAAGAGCAAGGCCAAGAAGTTCAATGCCGAAAACTCGGTCAAGGTCAAGTTTGCTGACGTGGCTGGCCTGGAAGAAGCCAAGACGGAAATCATGGAGTTTGTGAGTTTTCTCAAGCAGCCCGAAAAATTCGAGAAGCTCGGAGCCAAGATTCCGCGGGGTGCCATTCTCGCCGGCCCCCCCGGTACCGGTAAGACGCTACTCGCCAAAGCAACTGCAGGCGAGTCCGGTGTGCCCTTCTTCAGCGTGAGCGGTTCCGAATTTGTGGAAATGTTTGTGGGAGTCGGTCCCTCTCGAGTGAGAGATCTTTTTGCCGAGGGACGCAAGAATGCGCCTTGCATCATCTTCATCGACGAAATCGATGCCATTGGCCGAGCCCGTCAAGAGAGCGGACGAGGTTTTGGTGGAAACGACGAGCGAGAGGCCACACTCAACCAGATTCTGACGGAAATGGACGGCTTCAACACTCGTGAACAAGTTGTCGTCTTGGCTGGTACGAATCGCGCAGACATCCTGGACAAGGCTCTCATGCGACCTGGCCGTTTCGACAGACACATCTTCATCGACCGCCCAACTATGAATGGTCGAAAAGAGATCTTCAAGGTTTATTTGAAGAAAATCGTCACTAGTGAGGACCAAGACTATCTTGTTGGTCGTCTGGCTACGCTGACTCCTGGCTTTTCTGGTGCTGATATTTCCAATGTGGTCAACGAAGCCGCTCTTATCGGTATGTGTAACCCCCCCCACTTCGTTATATATATATATTCGTCTTGCTTCAAAGAAGTTAGTCTGACCAGCGTGATGCATAGCTGCTCGTGGAAATGCCGAAGAAGTCAAGATGGAACACTTTGAGCGGGCCATTGAGCGAGTCATTGGCGGCTTGGAGCGCAAGTCTCTTGTGCTTAGGCCAGAAGAAAAGAAGACTGTGGCCTACCACGAAGCAGGTCACGCCATCTGCGGCTGGTTCCTTCGCCATGCCGATCCTCTGTTGAAGGTGTCCATCATTCCTCGCGGTCAGGGAGCGCTTGGCTATGCCCAATACCTGCCACAAGACGCGTATCTGATGAACACGAACCAACTGATGGATCGCATGGCCATGACCATGGGTGGCCGTGTATCAGAGGAGCTGCACTTCCCCACAGTGACTACAGGAGCCAGCGACGACTTCAAGAAGGTCTCGGCAATGGCGCGCAACATGGTGACACAGTGGGGCATGTCGGACAAGGTTGGGCCAGTCTTCTTCGAAAATGACCCCAACCGAATGCAGAAGCCATTCGCGGAGGCGACGGCGCAACAGATTGACCAAGAGGTACACAGGATTGTGGACGAGGCATATCAGCGATGCAAGGACCTGCTGCTGGAGAAGAAGACGGAAGTTGGACTGATTGCAGAAGAGCTTCTGAAGAAGGAGGTGCTGGTCCGAGATGACATGGTCCGACTCTTGGGGAAACGACCATTCGACGACAACAATGAGGACTTTGAGAAATATTTTGGGGGTGGGAAAGAAGAGAGTGCGCCGCCACCATTCCCTGCCGAGACAGACACGCCCAAGGACGAGCCCGAACTCCCTAGTCCGGCTCCGGCTTTTAGGCAGCATCTCGATTCCTCAAGATGAGGGGCGAGGGCAGGAAACGGAAAAGCGCCCGCTCTGGTTCCTTTTACGATGTATATTCAGCAGCTCACCAAAGCGAAAGTCTCATTTTCTTATTCACCCCAATGATCATAAAGGAAAAAGGAAAAATAAATAAAATAAAAAATGAAATAGAAGGGCTTGACTTTGGCTTTGTGGCCGAGACGAGAGATTCGCATATGCTCAAGACGAGATGCTACCCGCAAATTGGCCGGTTCAACAAAGGACGATCCGAAGAATCGCGAAGGATTTGGATGAATTAGGTGATTGAGGCCGTGCACTTTGCTGCATTTGCAATCGCATCAAAGCCAAAAGTTCGATTGCGTCAAGCCATTGTACTTTATCCGATGGTTGCCGCATAAGCTACCATACTCTCAACTCTTTTTTTTTTTTTTGTCTGCATATGCGTGCAGGGCGGCGTATGACACGTCGTCCCCCTTCCCGATCTGTACTCGAATAGAATAGCATCTTTCCCTCTCCTCGAGGGCGCGGCGCACCTGGGGACGGGACGAGAATAATTTTTTGTTGATCAAGTTTTTCTATCAGGATTTTTCAAGTTTTGTTCAAGTTTTATCTTGTTTGTTCTTTTTCGTTCTTTTTCCTTTGGCACTCTACAATGTCAACCAAGGCACCGACCATATGTATATACATAAGTAAGTACATATGTATGTATGTACCCATATACTTTAGGCCTAAATCTAGACGTCTCGCGTGAGCGAGGGGACGGGAAAAGATATGATATGCCGGAATGCACGTATCCCGAGTTCGGGCTCGGGTGGTGAAGTCGAGGTTCGAGGTCGACGTTGTGGGTGCAACATGACGGAGGCAAGATTTGATGAACGAGCGCACAAGTGACACGGCGCCAGTGACGCATGCTACGTTTTTTTTTTTTTTTTTTTTTTTTTTTTTTGGTTGACGAAGACCAAACCAGGGGCACCAAATATGCACCCAGACCTGACCAGGACTGCGCCGCCCGATGGGGCAACAGCAACCAAGCCCAACTGCCTGCCTGCCTACCCAGTACTTGCGTACTTGCCGACTGCCAGCACACTCCCGCGCTGTGATTGGCTCACAAAGTTCTCTTTTTCTCTTTTTTCTCTTGCTCTCTCTCTGTCCTCCATCGCCCTACCCGTCCACCCCCTCCGCCGCCCCAGAGTCGCACAGCCCTCGGCATTGGCCGTGGCCACAGACCACGACGACTCAGACTGGTCATCTTTTTCTTCGGCCGTTCAAGTTCGGAATGAATGGGCTTTGCCGGGCTCCTTCGAAAGTTTAGGAGTTTACCTAGGCAGGTATGTACTAGGTATGTACTGTATGCACGGTACGTTATTGGTGACGTAGGTTCCATGCTAGTTGTGTTTTCCCAATAAACGATCATTCATTCAAAGAAGATCTTTATTTTCTGGGAAATTCTTGGGCCCCTCCCCCCACCTGCCATTTTTCATCCATTCTTATCGTCCAACCAGTTGCGCAAGTGCATCATGCGAGGTATCCCCCCCTCCTTTGACCCCAGGAAAAAGAAAAGAACAAAGGCAAGCAGGAGAGGAACGACATTCAGGACCATTAAAGGTGTTTTTTAACCTTGTACTGTTGGAGTCCTGTCGTCTTTTTTCTTTCATTTCATCTATTCGCTTGGCTTCCCCTTTCCTTTTCGTATTCTCTCGATCCCCGTCCTTTTTCCCGAGTGCGGCGGTTTTTTTCTCTTTTTTTTGAAAAAAAAAAAAAAAAAGCTCCTTTTCCCGGTTCGATGCATATTGAATATGGTGTGATTTCTTCAGCCATGTTCTTGGTATGTCCATGATAATTGGGTAATAAAACGAACTTTTTTTCTCAATTGCGCTTTTCTTTCGCTCGCGTTTGCTCTGCTCAAGAGCGTAAGGATCCTTGGTCAGTAGTCTGCGTCGGACGGCGAATTCAACGAAGCGAAAGAGGCGACGGAAAAAAAATAAATAAAACAATACCACCTAAAATAATAATAATCCGAAAACACGAAATTACAACGCCGATTGCGACAAACACAAAACAGAAAAAAACGACAGACAATCGATAAAACGAAAACGGCATCTCGCCATACCATGTCTCAGCAACCGGCCGGGGGTGTCACGGCAGTGGCGGCGGCGGCGGCGACGCAGCACCACGACGACCACGACGACCACAACGACCAGCGCGGCCACGATAATCACAACAACCACGTGGATGACCACCACGTGGACGACAATGTCGGTGGCGCTGCCACCACGCGGCGCAGAGAGCCCTGGTGGAGAGTGCATCTGTTCCGCGGCATGGTCAACGACGTGCGACGACGGCTGCCCTTTTACACGAGCGACTGGCTGGATGCGTGGGACTATCGCGTCGTGCCCGCGACAGTGTACATGTATTTCGCAAAGTAGGTCTCCCCCGAGGAGATGAAACTGGGGATGAAACTAAGGGATGAATTGGGCTTACACACCTCGCTCGTCGACAGTATCCTGCCTGCGCTGGCCTTTTCTCTCGACATGTTCTCCAAGACGGGCTCCAACTATGGCGTCAACGAGGTGCTGTTGGCGTCGGTGCTGGGCTCCGTCGTCTTTTCAGTCTTTGCCGCACAGCCTCTGGTCATTGTTGGCGTGACAGGTTCGTGTTGCCATCTTAACCTTCCTCATTTGGTCGTCTGGTTTGCTTCGAAACGTTTGTAGTTCTCGTGGACGTCCTGCTGATGCTGATTCTGGCTGTGTAGGACCAATCACCGTCTTTAACTAGTACGTGCTTCTTGCCCTTTTTCTTTTTTTGCTTGGTCCTTTCCTTATCCTCTTGCGTGAATGAAGAGATCTTGGAATTTGTGAGACTGACACTGGATTCTTTCAGCACTGTCTATGACATCATGAAAGACACGGGTGTTGATTACATTGGCTTTATGGCCTGGATTGGCATGTATGTCTTCCCCCCCTATTTTTATTGGTCCCTTTTCCCTTCCAAGAGGAAAGCTTCATCAGAGAATCGACGGGAAAGAGAACGAAAAAGCATCATATTAACAACCCCTCTCTAGATGGTCACTCATTCTGCACGTCATCCTTGCCGTGACAAATTCCTGCAACGCCCTCCGCTGGGTCACCCGCTTCCCCTGCGACATCTTCGGCTTCTACGTCGCCTTCATCTACATCCAAAAGGGCATTCAAGTCCTGGAGCATCTAGGCTACAGTGCGCCCTTTTATCTGTCCGTTGTGGCCGCGCTGCTCGTCTTCATGGTCGCCTACATCTGCGGCGAGCTCGGCTCAAGCAGTCTCTTCCGACACCCGATCCGCGTGTTCCTCAAGGACTACGGCACGCCGCTGACCGTCATCTTCTTTACGGGCTTCGTTCACATGGGCCGCATGCGTGACGTGGAACTGGAAGTGCTCCCCACAGGCATCGCGTTTGAGCCCACGAGCGGTCGTCCGTGGCTCGTCCGCTTCTGGGACCTCAGCGCCGGCGACATCTTCCTCGCGCTGCCTTTTGCCGTTTTGCTGACCATCTTGTTCTGGTTCGACCACAATGTCTCGTCGCTCATCGCCCAGGGCAGCGAGTATCCGCTCCGCAAACCCGCCGGCTTTCACTGGGACATATTCCTTCTCGGCATCACCACCGGTGTCGCGGGCATCCTGGGTCTGCCGTTCCCCAACGGCCTGATCCCCCAGGCCCCCTTCCACACCGAGTCTCTCTGCGTCACCAAGCCCGTCAAGCAGCTCGACGAAAAGGGCGTCGACAAGGGCGAATATACCTACGAAGCAACCCACGTCGTGGAGCAGCGCGTATCCAACCTCGCACAAGGCCTGCTCACCCTCGGCACCATGACAGGCCCCCTCCTCGTCGTCATTCATCTCATCCCACATGGTGTCCTCGCCGGTCTCTTCTTCGTCATGGGCATCCAGGCCCTCGAGGCCAACGGCATCACCAGCAAGCTTCTATTTCTAGCCCGAGACAAATCTCTCACCTCAAACTCGCCGTCCTCCTCGGCGCTGCGAAACATCAAGCGTCGCTCCGCCATCTGGTACTTTGTCCTGATCGAACTGGTTGGATTCGGCGCCACCTTTGCCATCACTCAAACCGTTGCCGCAGTTGGATTTCCCGTCTTTATCTTCCTTCTCATTCCGCTGCGGGCACTCCTCCTTCCCCGCATCTTCACCCCCGAGGAACTAAGCCTTCTGGATGCGCCCACCGCTTCTGACTTTATTATGGAAGGAATCGGCGGCTCGTGGGGCGGAGGACCATCAGCCTCTTATGCGGGCCAGCCATTGCAGGATGAAGAGAATGCCGTCACAGCGGGGGAACCTTCAGCCTCGCTCTCGCGAAGCACTGAGTCCATCATTGCTTCCCACGCAAAGAACAGTTCCAGCCGGAACCTGCACGATACGCACAATGGGCAGAGCAATGTTCCTGGGACGACCACCACGACGACCACGAGGAGGAGAGCCGATCACAAACCTGATGAGCAGCTTTCCTAGAAGGCCATGCGATAAAAGATAAAAGATGGATAGACGGATAGATGGGACCTCGTTTGCTATATGTGTTTTTTTTTTTTTTCTATTTTCTTTTCATTTTCACCTTCGATTTATTCTTGGATACAACAACTCCATATCATACTTCAGCGAGCAACCATTTTAATCTTAGTTTTTTTTTTTTTTTTTTTTTCGATTTGCATCACAACGTGCGCTTCTTGTTTGTGCGTGCATACCACATGTTTCGTAGCACCCTGGAGCGGTCCATCCAAGCATAGGTTTAGATGCGGGAGCATTTGCGACGGCAAAGACATCAAGATTCGGGTACATGGGTGACATGTTTGGCATGGGCGGTAGACTCGATGGTTTTTGGGGTGGTTGTCTTATAATGTGCATTGTGTGTGACGAGACATGTGATGGGGTTGGCCCTGCAATCAAGGGTCCTTTTCTGGGTTGGTTATTTTTGTTTCGTTGGTTCGTTCTTCTCTCTAAAGTGGTATTTTTTACTCTTTTTCTTCCTAAACTGGTATGTCTTGGTTGCTTTTCCTTTTTCGGTCATGGTGCTCTTCTCCTTACATTGCTATCTTTTTGGTTCTCTGTTTTTTTTGTTCTTTTACATAAATGTGAAATATTATAGTTGTAGAGAATTTAGAAGAATATCATGTAAGGAATTGAGTTGGGTTTAAATTAAGGCGTTTTAGTTTTATGCCAAGTGCTATCGCTTACTGTAGTCCCTTTTCTCTTTTCTTACTCTTTTCTTACTTTAATTTCACATATTTTCACATATTTTCACATATTTTTACATATTTTTACATATTTTTACATATTTTTACATATTTTTTACATATTTTTACATATTTTTACATATTTTTACATATTTTTACATATTTTTACCTATTTTTACATATTTTTATATATTTTTATATATTTTTACTCTTTCTTACCCTTTTATTTATTTATTTTTCCCTTTCTTTCTTCTTTTCCCTTTCTTTCTTCTTTCTCTTTTTCTTTTCCCTTTCTCTCTCTATTTCTCTATTTCTTTTAATATTGTAATACTTTAAGTCTCTTATATATATTATAGAAAATTTAGATGAACGATATATAAAGAATGAGGCACACTTTAGGACAGAATACTATATTTACGCTTAGTGCTATTGGTCTCTTCTCTTTTCTTGCCCTTTTCTTACTCTCTCTCATTTCGTTCTTTTCTTTCGTCCCTTATTTATTCCCTCTCTGTCTCTCTTATTTTTTTTTTATTTTTTTTATTATCCCCTCCCTCCTTCGCATCTCCTTCCCTTCTTTACATCTTCTCCCCACTCCCTTGTAATAGCAAACACAATAAAAAATAAAAACAACACCACACACACGCCCCATGACGCATTAACAACCCCCGCCAAGCCCATTCAGCATCAACCCGACCCCAAGCAAGTCTACTCCCTCCAAGCCGCAACAGCACGCACACATCCCAATGCCCACGCCACACTTTCCTACGCCCCCTTAATTTTCCAATAGCCGCATACAGCCGCATCGAGTAGCTCCTCGTAAGCCACTCGAGAAACCATGGAAAACACGAAAATATAGCCTTCGCGGTGCTAACGAGATACTGCATCTTTTATTCTAAAGATAAGACCGGTCCCACGGAGGGAATTGCATTACATCCGGACAGACACCAGGATCTCGTATATACAGTGCGAAGCCCGAGACTTTCACCTCCGGAGGTATCGTGACGGTGAAAGCCCGCACTGTCGCGCTCAACGCGTTAGATATACATTAAACAAAATAAGCTAGTATACTTAAAAACTTTTTTTTTTTTTTGATTTTGCTATCCCATGATTCCCCCCCTTTCTTATTTATTAACTAGGTTGCTAGGTTAAGCGGGAAGTTTTCAGTAACGATACCTCTGAAGGTGCAAATATTTCCGGCCTCCCACTGTATATCGGATACGCTTTATTTGTAGCTATAGACCAGAACGAGCCTACACAGGAATAGATATACCGTCTTGGCAATTCAACCCCTCACGCCTGTACACCACAATGATGCTCATACTTTAAGACCCAAGACAAAAGAAAAAAAAAGGGAAAGGAATGGGAAAAGGGAATTTTTTCATTCCTTAAAAAAAATAAAACCCATGTCATCTCAAACCAATGCTGCTCCGCCACGTCGCCCTTCTACGCTGTCCAAAAACGCCGATATAACCTAGCTTCGTCCTATTATTTACCTTCTCACCGTCCTTCTATCATGAAAGTAAGGAGAGCTGTGTCTGTGAGGGAGAGAGAGAAAGATAGAGAGACAAAGAGACAAAGAAAGACATAAAAAGCCCATTGATATTTTTACTCATCGTCGCTGTCCATGACAAACCCGCCTCGTACCCTTGGTCGTCTTGCCACTGCTACAGTGTCCGCTTCCTCGTCACCCGGCGGTGCTATGCCAGGCTTCGTGGGCGCATTGTCCATGTCCACGTCCGTTTCCGTGTCCATGCCTGATTGTGCAATTGCGTTGCTGTCTTGCTCCTCTCCCGCCGCACTCCTCGTCTTTCTCTTTTTTCGGGACTCCCCATCGCTGGCGGTCCCGTCGGCGGTGCCGTGGGGCGTGCCGTCTGTTCTGCCATTCCTACTCTCCTGGCTACTCTCCTGGCTACTAGTTATCCTTCTCGTTGGACCGAGGCTTGCCTCGTCATCCTGGTCATCGTCATCGTCATCATCATCATCATCGCCTTTATCATCGTTTTGGCTTTCATTGTCCGACAAGACCATGGACTTTCTCTTGGTGCGCGCTGTCGTCGCGTAGGGATAGATGATCGCCGATGCAGCAGCGTGGTTGGCGCGGGCGGCGATTTCTCGCTCGCGCGCAAAAAAAGCCTCGTCTTCCTCCGAGTCGAACTCGTCGTCTCCCTCGCGCACGTACAATGCAGATTTGATGCGGCGGGCCTTTTCCAGCTCTTTCTCGCGGCGTTTACGGGCCTTTTCGTCGAGCTCTGCGTCATTTGGCTCCTCTGCATCACTGTCCTTTCTTCGCTTTCTTGTCCTTTTTGCCGTCTTCTTTTGCTTCTCGTCGACACTCTTGCGCGCAGTAGGCCCGCCGGCGGGGAATAGCATGTCGCCGTCGCCGTCGCCATTTTCATTGTCATCGTCGTCGTCAAAGGCTGCCTTTTTTCGGGGCGCAGTCTTGCGCTTGAGCTGGTTTTCTGCCAAAACACCGTCCTCAAAAGTTGGTGGATTGAACTCGGCCTGGTTGATGAAGTGAATGGTGTCCTTCAGTTGGTCTGCTGATATGTCTCCGGGGATAATCCATGCGCTTTCGGGTGTTTCGTCCGATGCAGGGCCCAGAAGGCGCATTCCAGACAACTTCATCAACAGACGAAGATAGGGGTTTTTGAATACGGCGGTCTTCTGCTCAGCATTGTCTCGTTGTACATCTTTTTCGAGTTTTTCGACTGTTTTAGCATGGGACCTCTTGCCTGACTGTAGTGGAGGTCTGAAGGTGTACATGACATAGGCAGCAGATCAAAACTTACTGAATAATGGGGGCAACTTGGCTGCTGCATCTTGAGCCGGCTCATCTTCTCCCCCAAATACGGCCTCGGCATCGCGCTTGGATTCCTCTGCTGCGATCCATGCACGGCGGCTGGTCTCGGCTTCAGACAACCTCTGCCTCACCCAATCGATGTGCTCAGCACCATTCTTATCTAGAAGAGCACCAACAGCTATGGCAATCTGCTGGTCTCGCTCTTCGGTATACTTGAACTCTAGTTCAGCTGCGGGCTTGGACTGGCTCGTGCTTGTCGTCTGCCTTTCGTACCCATATTCCAAGAAGAAAGCAGTGCTTGGCACCTTGCTAAAAAGTAGCTCCACAAGGAGCTCCGGTCGTTCTTGAATCTTCTTGGTACATTTCCGAAGAACATGCTTTACAAGCTCCTCCCACTCTTTATAAACGCTACCAGACGATTTGTCCAAAGGCTCTGGGCCTTTGATCATATTATAGAATAGGTGGATTATGTCAACGCGGAACAACATGACGCTCATCTGCTCCTTGAATGCGACACGATAAAAGTACCGGTGTGCTCGCTTTAGCTGTGCGGCTGTTAGATCGCGATAATACTTGGTAAAAGTCGTGAAAGTGTCCACGACGCCTTGCGGCGTGAATCGAGAACTGAATCTGTGAAAGTCGAATTTGCGCTCCTTTGACGTGCGCTCAGCGGCTTCTTCATCATCGGCCGAGTCGCCAAACTCCCCTTCATCCCCGTCATCCTCCCCATCATCGCCCGACCCTTCCATAGTGGCCTGCGTCTTTGTGGTCTTCTTCTTCTTCTTCTTCTTCATCTTCCGCCTGGTCTGTTTTCTTGAACGCACTTGCAAATCTACATTCTGCTTAGAGAAGGCTTCCAGAATGCGAGTGAAGTGATGCACAAGTTCTGTCGCAGCATCAAGGTAATCAAATGTTTGATCTTTGTATGTTCGAATGATGTTTGCAATGGCATCGTGTGTAGCTTCTTCATAGAAGAGTCTGCTCAAAACGTTCTCAGCAATCTCTTGGTCGTCCTCATTGCCTGTCTCGGCCATTTCTTGAACGGTCAACAGAATCTGCGTGAAGCAACGCATGACAGACGTCAGCTCTGTCCAATCCTTCGTATCATACGACTCATGCAGGGCGCGGTTTAACGTGATGAACATTTCCTGGTTCAACACTCCCGCCACCAAGTGAAATCTGTTGACATCGTTGTTCTCAACCTCGTGGCCGCTACCAGACATTTTTTTCGCTTTGCGGCCAACACGTTCCGCCTCGAGAAACCAGGCCACTAAGTAGAAGAATTGTCGTCTGTGATATGCAAGTAAATGCGGTGCCTCTCGATCAATCGTCTTGCGGATATGAATGAAAAGAGGGTTGAAGCCAGAATCAATAAACTCCTGGACAAAATTTCGCAGCTGGTCGTTGGCGCGGGCGTTGAGTTTGACATGAAGCCCAAGCTCCCGCTCATCCTTGTTGTCCTTTCGAGCTCTTCGGGGCGGTTTGAAAGTCTTGTTGTCGTCCATCTTCTTATTACGGGTTGCCGCATCTGCAAGCGCGTCCTGTCCTGAGAGCGACGACATTTTCCCATCATCCCGCTGAATCCAAATCATGGTACCAAATCGATTGTGTCTGGTCGGACCCTTGCGATTGTGAGACTTGAGCATGGCTGCCTCTTTGTTCATCACCGCCGACAGCTCACTGGCCTTGGCCTGGTTCAGTTGCCTCTCGTCCATAAACAGCTTATCGGCCTCTACTCGCTTGACAAGGTGGTAAATGATTTCCATGACAGCCGTGTCCTCGGTCCTGAAGTCCTCGCCCATATTTGATGCCAAGGTGAGGAGAAGGTGAAAGATGTCCTGGTACGAAAAGGCATCAATAGTGGCCGAGCGAGAAATCTGAGATTCATCGCCATCGTATTTGACATCGGACGGTTGTGCGATGGACGCCATGTTTCGAAGAAAGTATAAGACGAGCTTGATGATGCCTTGATCTCGCGCTGTCCGGTCTCCAATGGGCAATGCCATGGCTGGCAGTGCTGCTCTAACAGCCGCATGAAGAATACGGGCACCGTCAAAGTTGATGATGGCTCTCTTGTACTGCACTTGCGCCAGCTCGAGAACTGGAAGATGCCTATGGTGGTTCATTGTCATCCTCTCCTTATCTCTTTCCAACGGCCAGGTAAGCGGAACCATTAATTCGAAGCAAGCCAAGGCAATGCGCGATCGAAACTTGTTATCCATTGCGTTTTCGGGCCATGTCTTGAGGATAGGCAGCAAATCGCCTTCGATCAGGTTCGCGTCGTGGATGCATCGTGCTACGTCCATGCGATTCGTCTTCTCGTCATAGAAGCGAATCCAGCGCTTGAGATCGCGCAGGACTTCGAGCGCATCGTCACCGAGCTGATACTGGCCATCGTCGTCTGTGCTGATGCCGCCGAGCTAGATGAAAGTGTGGTGTGTGAGAATCTGTGTGTGTGTGTACGTGGGTGGGTGGGTGCGTGTGTGTGATTGAGCATTTCTCACGAGGATTGCTGTCTTTGACCTACCGCAGATACGAGGCTGGTGATATGTGCTCGAACTTCGGGATGCACGGTATCTCCTGCGCCATCTGCCAGCTCCATGCCGGATGGTCGATTGGTTGATCCAGCGTGAAGCTGTTGCGCAACGAGGGTTCAGTGAGTGCTCAACGTGTGCCGTCGTGCATTTGGTGTTTTCCCGACACCTGCTTTCCCTCCAGCTTCGCAACCAAGTGCCATTTACGCGCTCAGACGCGTTCTCGTCCAGTCCGGAACATACTCTCCAGCCAGCCAGCTCGGCCAGCGTTAGATGGGGCACGGGCTGCCCCATGCATGCCAGTGACGCTAAGACGTCAGGAGGAGAAGGAAGGTGGTACTTAGGTACCTAGCCAGGTACCCAGATACCCACTGCTACGTGGACAGTCGGCAGGCCGCAGAGGTATCCAGGTACTTCAAAATCCACCCCGTAAAAGCCGAGGATACCCGAGCACCAGGACACCCGACTTCATCGGTGCCTCACAATTGCTTCTCCAACATCGCATTCTCACCACTTGCAGTCGCACACTAACCACAATGGCCAGTCCGATTTTTAGTATGCGCACGCTGGGAACTGTCCGGCAATCTCGCTTCTTCAGCGGCACGGCGCGCCGCTGTGCCGCAAATGTCAAATCCCTGGGTGTTGTTGGCGCCGGACAGATGGTACGAGTTCTCTCCCCAACCACCACATCGGAAACGAGCAAAGGAGACAACAAAACTAGAGGCCGTCCCCTTGGCGGTATGCCTTGTGGTTGCTACGCCCCAGCTATACCTCGAACTCAACCATAAGCCATGAACCCGCAGGGGTTTGTTTCCTTTTCTCGTCATTCCTTCTCTTCCTTTCGTTCTTTCTTTCTTTTTTGTTCCGCCCACGTTTGAAACACTAGACTGATGCGGAGATGATACGCTCATGTAGGGTCTTGGCATTGCATTAGTAGCGGCTCAAAAAGCCCAGGTGCCCGTTACACTCATCGATACTTCCGACAAGGCTCTGGATAAGGGACTGGCATTTGCAGGTACGCGACATTCCCTCAATGTTACCGCGCTGCTTTACGTACCCATTGGGGTGGAGCAATCTTCTCTTGTCTTGTCTTCGACCAAGCTTGTTTTTTTGTTTCTGTTCTTACACATGCATGTTAGAACCAGTGATTCTTTTCTTTTTCTTCTTTTTTTCCCCTTCCTTCTTTCTTTTTTCTTTCGGCTTACAGGCGGTGGCACCCTCCCTGGGCAGATAAGCTCCTTGCAAAGGATGTGTCCAAATCACGCATCACCCAGCAAGAGGCCGACCAGGCACGCTCCCTCTTGAAACCAAGCACCAACATGGAGGACCTATCAGCGGTTGATTTCGTCATTGAAGCTGTACCCGAGATCCCGAAGCTCAAATACGACATATTTGAAAACCTCGCGAGAATATGCTCCAAGCATGCCATCCTTGCGACCAATACCTCTTCCATCTCCATCACTAAAATCGCGGCTGCCACAACAACGGATCCCACCGACACCTCTGCCTCGTCTCGAGTCGTCTCAACCCATTTCATGAATCCCGTGCCCATCCAAAAGGGGGTCGAGATTATCAGTGGCCTTCAGACCAGCAAGGAGACGCTTGAAACGGCGGTCGAATTCTGCAAAAAGCTTGGGAAAATACCCTCGGTTTCGGCAGACACGCCGGGGTTCCTGGCTAACCGCATCTTGATGCCCTATATTAACGAGGCCATCATCTGTCTTGAGACGGGTGTAGGCGATCGCGAATCGATCGATGCCATCATGAAGAACGGAACAAACGTTCCCATGGGTCCTCTCCAACTCGCAGATTTCATCGGCTTAGACACGTGCTTGTCCATAATGAAAGTGCTGCACCAGGAGACAGGCGACTCAAAGTACCGCCCCAGCGTCTTGCTGGGTAAAATGGTAGACGCTGGTTGGCTTGGCAAGAAAAGTGGCAAAGGATTCTACGACTATTGAGATTGACTTGTGCCAGAATGCTTCTTGAGTTCAATCACATAGAAACCTTGGAAAATACTGCAAAGGGACTTTGCGCTGTCGGTCTGGGGCAAGTATGGAGTACTCCATAATTTGCAGGATCGTCTCTCTATTCCATCCATGTCGGAATTCAATGTCATGATATGTCCAGGTGCCCAGATTTTTTTACTTCTGGTTGGGAGAGCTTCTCGATGGATTGGATCCTTGTTACCCATGTGCCACATGCACGGCATAATGGCAGCTATTATTATCACTCATATGATTCCTGCATGCTCAGATGACGTGCTATCCTTTCATTTTGCCATTCTTTACTGTATCCAATTCTCCATATGGGAAGCGAAGGGAGGCTGAACCCGACACTCGCTTAACAGTAAGTTGTCCGGGAAGAGTAACTATTATGTGTTATTCATTTGCATGTCAGGTAAATAGCAGAGAGACCAAAAATCTGTAAATCTCGATGTGACTCTAACTCAATGGCGATGCATATTATTCATGCAGCCCCTCTAAGAGAACGGCTTGACCTTCGAGACTTGGCACGTTCGATGACTTCTGATCTCATCGTCAAGACAAGTCTCGGAGTCCGAACATGATATCTTACCTGAACGCCGCAGCTCGTCAGAACTGACGCAACAGGCCTTCATTGGACAGCAGGCTTTCTGTAGATGGTAGACAAACTTAAAGCAAGCCCTGGTAACACGTCGTATGCGGGCGTTGCTGAAGCCGTGGCGAA
>AFRA01000323.1:0-32736 GCA_000223055.1 Claviceps fusiformis PRL 1980
AACTATAAAGAGTAAGCTAAAAAAGGTAAAGGGGGTAACTTTAAGTTAATAAAAATAAATTAAGCTTTTATAGTATAAACCTAAGAATACTTAAGGGTAGCTTAAATATAAATATTATAAATATTAAAAGCTAGTAAATAATAGTTAATATTATAATATTAATAAAATAAAGTATATTAATAATAAAAGAAAGTATAATAATAATAAGAGAGGGTATTATATTTAATAAAATAAAAAGGGGTAATATAGGTATATATATTTACTTCTTTAAATATAGTAATAAGTAAATTAATAAAAAAGGCTAAATTAACTAAAGCTAAGTAAATAAATCTTAATATATAAGTATTAATTATTTAACCTTATACTATATCTTAAATAACTAGATATTAGTATAGTTAATATTAGTTTTTAATAAATAAATAATAGTAAAATAAATAATAAAAATAAATAATAAATATAAAGGTATTTTATTAATAATAAACTAAGGTTAAGCTAGTAAATAGGAGAATAGTATAGATATAAAGCTAGTAATAATAGTAAGTATAGTATACTTTTTTATAATATATAAAGTAATAGTAAAATAATTATATAAAGCTTTAAATAGCTTATTTAAAATAATTTTTTTCTTTTTATTATTAGGGATATTATAAATAAGAATATAAAGTACTGTTATAGCTTTATTTTAATAAATAGTTATTATTATTTTATAGGTAAGGTAATAAAAAGTAAGACTTTAAGTAAATATAATAATATTCTTTATATAAGTTAATTTTATTTTTTAATACTTTTTATAAAAATACTTAAGGCTTAGTATATATAAAAATAAGTTATTATTTATTATATAAAGAATATAAAGTAAGTATTAAATATTTAGCTAAGAAAAATCTATAGAGATATATAACTTATTCTTTAAGTTACTTTTTATTTTATAAAAGCTTAAAATATAGTAGCTATTTAAAAGTAAGGGAGAAGAAGGGGGAGTATTAGTAATAGTAAATATAATTTTATAACCTTAGTTTTTAAAATAAGTAAAGTAATAAAAATAAAAAAGCTTACTATTTAAATTTAATAAATAATAGTAATAGATTATTTATTAATATTATAAAAGGTATATAAGAGAATATTAAATAATAATAAAGAATAAATAAGTATTAATTAATATTTAAATAAGAGGCTTAATATATATAAAATATTAGTAATAAGGATAATAGTAGAACTATATTTATAAGCTTAAGGGAGCTAACTAAAAGATTTATAATTAATATTTTAAATATAATTAGCTAGCTAATTTAGGATTTTTATTTAGATTTTTATTTTAATTTTTATTTTATTAATACTAAGTATTAAATTAAGGCTAGCTAGAATATATAGTTTTACCTAGTAAGGTAAATTATTTATACCTTAATAGTATTATTATAACCTAACTATTTATTAACTATTTAATAGCTAGGGAATAGTAAAGTAAAGGGCTATATAATAAATTTAAGCTAAAGGCTTAGATCCTTAGTAGAATAGGAGAGGAGTATATAAGAAGTATATAAGGAGTATATAAGGTAACCTACCTTACCTAAAGGGTAAACCCTATAAGTATATATTATATATAAACTAGATATATAGTAGAGGGGGATAGCAGCCTTTCCTTTCCCCTTATAGATAATAATAACTTTATTAACACTAGATTGCAGTCGCTATCTAGGCTAGTCCATAACAGTAGTATATAATAAATAAGAAAACCTTTTATTTTTAAATTATATTATATTATAACTATTAAGGACTTTATTAAAAAGGGTTTTTATAAAATATTCCTACTTTATAAGATTTATAAATTATACTACCTTTTAATAACTAATAGCTTATTAAAGCTAAATATAGCTTTTACTTACTATATTATAAAATTAAGTATAAATACTTTTATTTAGCTTTCTTTAACTATTATTATTTATATTAATAAAACTTTTACTAAATAAAACCTTTAAATTTATATTAAAAGTAATATTAAAAATATAATAAACCTTTATAATAAAATTATTCTTTTTAAAATCCCTTAAGCTTAGTAATTTATTAATTTCTTTATTTATTTTACTAAAGCCTATAACTATACTAATATTAGCTATATTTTTATTACTTATTATAAACTAATAAAAAACTAAGTTAGTATTTTTATTAAGCATTATTTATATTTAATTAATATATTCTATAAGGTTCTTTATATTAATATAAAGAGAATTTAAATACTTACTACCTATATTTAAATACTAGCTAATGAAATAAGCTATAATATATATATTAATAATACTTAAAAGAATTAATATAATATAAATATTAATAAAACTAAGTAAAAGCTTAACTTTAATATAATATATTTCTATAAAAAAGTAGGTTTTATTTAATATTAAAAGAAAGCTAAAGCTATAATTATAACTCTTAATATTTATACCCTTAATATTATAACTAACTATTAAGAATAGAAAATCTTTAAAAGAATTCTAATTAACTCTATAGTTTAATATACCCTAGCTAGTAATCCTTATTTTACAATAATATATTAAAATTATATTATAAACCTTAATAACTTTATAGCTAATAAAACTATTAATAAAAAAAAGGCCTTTAATAATAATAATATATTTATAAGTAATAGAAATAAATAATAATAATATAGAATATAGTAGTATACTAAGGGTAAACCTTAAAGAGTATAATAGTTTTATAAGAAATAAAGAATATTATATTAATTTTACTTATTTATATTTTCTTTTCTTATTAATATAACTTTTATAGATTAGGCTATAACTTAGCTATATATAAACTCTATAGTTTTATTTCTTTTTTTTTTAATTCCTTAGCATTATAAGTAAGCTACTATAAGCTTATTTTTTTCCTTTTTTTTTCCTTTTCTTTTTTATTTAAATAGCTTAAAATAAGCTATATTTTTTTTTATAAAAAGAGGGACTTATTATAGTTTATTTCTAAAGGTAAAACCTACCTTATAAAAAGAGAGTTCTACTATATATAGCTAAAGAAAATAACTTTAATAATATATATACTTAATTACCTACCTATAACTTAAGTGTTCCTTCTCCTTATAACTTTATAACGTACCACACCTATTGTGTAAGTACCCCTATTTACGTGTGACATCTAGCACGTAACAATACTATATTAATTCTACTATATTATAAAGGAGATTTTAATAAATATATTATAAGAAAGCTTATAGCTAAAGATACCTTACTTTAGCTATTATAAGATATAATATAGTTACTATTAAATAAAGAGTAATGCCTATAATAGATAGCTTTAATAAAGTAGTGTTATATAGTGTATAGGTTATGTATTATATAACCCTTAGTAGTAGTGTGTAGTGTGTGAGCTATATATCACATGACTCTTTTCTACTAGTTGAAAAGATAAGGATTACTTAACTACTATACAAATTACTATGGGCGGCCGGTAACGGATGTCCTTAGCCACGGCCAGCCACATTTTTTGGTGCCGAATACGCCAGAGCTGGTGCCCGATAAACGGTCCCTAGATAAATAGATAACTGAAATTAGTTGTGTGCTCATCTCTCTGAATGTACAACACATGGCGTCAACGCAGCGGCGTGAGCAATTAGCATCATGTGCTTAAAGCAAGTGTGGGCCGACGGATCAACTGATGTTTTCCCTCTCTCTTTCTCTCTTTCTCTCTTTCTCTCTCTCTCTTTGTTTTTTTTTAAAAAAAAAAAAAAAGACAGACACAAATTCCTGGGCATTCCTTTCTAAGCCAGCTTCCCTGGCACGAATGGATGCCCTGCACTGAGACCACCGCAAACCACCCATGCCTGGCCATTGACGTAGCTGCTCTCGTCGCTTCCCAGGAAGAGGGCCACCCTCGCAATCTCATCCGCTCGGCCACCCCTCTTCATGGGATTCAGCTGCCCAATCTTGTTCTCGCTGCCCCTTGCCCGCGCCGATTCATACACAGCCGCCGTCATGCCCGTCTCCACCAGGCCAGGGCAAATGGCATTGACCCGAATGTTGGTTCCCGCGAGTTGATACGCAAGGGTCTGTGCCAGGGAGACAACCGCGGCCTTGGAAGCCGAGTATGGCGTGGAGCCAGCATTGGACCGCAGAGCTGCCACCGAAGCGGTCCCTATAATTGAACCACACGACCGTGGTTTTTGAGGAGACGTCTTCATCATTGCTGGCGCGGCATACTTGGCCGCCAAGAAAACACTACGGTTGTTAGAGATGTGGCTAGTTAGCGCATAATAATTCACTGGGCAATCGGATCGGTACCGGGCTCTTCTAGCCCACGATGATAAATAATATGTATGTCGTCCCCCCCTCCCGTTTTGAACATGTTGAATGATGACCTCTCCTTTACCACTATCCATGGAGAGAGTCTAGCCAACACTTGTGGTCTGACACGACGTACCTCAAGGTGTTTGTTCGCATGACGTCCATGAAATCTACATCTGTCAATTCGGTAAAGGCCATGTTCAGTCCTGTGATGCCGGCGTTGGCGAAAAACACGTCAAGATGGCCATAACGGCTCAAAGCATCATCTACCACGGCCTTGACCTTGTCTTGGTCGGCGGCATCGAACTGCCATGGGTGAACAGCAACATGAGGGTACGCTGCTGTGATATCTTCCTGATGAGCTGCGAGGTGGGAATTATCATAGTCACAAATATAGATTGCTTTGGCGCCGTTTTCAGCAAATTGGTGGGCAGTCGCACGACCGATGCCCAGCGCCGAGTTTGCGCCTGAAGTATTGATTTACCTGGTCAGTCTGGACATCGAAGGGGCCTCTTAAAGCAAAGGCACAGAAAAAGACGCGGGTTTGGCAGCAGCCATACCGGTGATAATGACGACTTTTCCGTGGGCACGAAGGCCACTAGAAGGACCCGCGACTCTCTTGATTGGCGGCAAAACCATTGAAGAAGTTCGGATTGGGCCCT
This sequence comes from Claviceps fusiformis PRL 1980, assembly GCA_000223055.1. Lineage (NCBI taxonomy): Eukaryota > Fungi > Ascomycota > Sordariomycetes > Hypocreales > Clavicipitaceae > Claviceps > Claviceps fusiformis. The sequence goes on from AFRA01000323.1 coordinate 4,949, forward strand.
CGAGCTGACTGCCAATGGCATCGGTGCACCGTTCAGCCTGGTCAGACATGTTGACAAACTCTGCCATGGACGTGAAACGACAGGAATTATGTTGCCAGCCTCGAGAGGGTCATGCCAGACCGAGACACGGTGTGGTCGGCTCTCTGGACACGGCGAGTGGTGCGCGTGAGCCGGTGGGGGGGGGGGGGGTCCGTGGTGATGCAGAGCCGAGGCCCGACGGCATCGGAAGCTCGTGGGGCCGTAGAGACTCGTCGAGGCTGGCGATTTCGTGGAGCCTGGATTGTCAGTTAGCAAGCATTCAATCAATGTTGAGCCCATGCAGCCGCGTGCAGCCACGCAGCCCGCGCAACCCACACCGCCCACGCAGCTCTCCACACGCGGCCAGGCACAGGCTTGCTCGAGACCGCCACTGCGATGACGTCTTGAAGGTTTTTTTTTTGTGTCTTCTCTTCTTTTTTTTTCCGGTGCCATGGTGAGGCTGCAATCTCCGCTCGTGATACATCAATCCTTTCTCGGCCCCCAATCCAGGCGCAGTATTTGAAGCGACTCCGAGAGCCAAAGCGCGGCTGGTGGAATTGGAGTGACGAGCAGCCCATGATGATTTTTTTAAAAAAAAAGAAAGAAAGGGGGGGGGGAGGGGGTGGTTGTTTGGGAGGTTGGGCATCTCGACCCTGGGGACGGCGGTAAGGAAGGAGGGATGCACTGGTCTTGCTGCTCTTGCCCTGCTCTTGCCCTGCTCTTGTCCTTGCTGCGCGGTCTGGCCGTGGACTAGTGGATTGTCCATGACTCCATGCCGCTTCAATGTTCATTCTGTCTCGTCGCACCAACCTTCCATGTCTTTCCCTGTCTCTCTCTCTCTCTCTCTTTTTACCCTCTCCCAGGGAGCCACGGATCTCATCTCATCTCATCTCCCGTCTGCGACATGGCATGGCATTGCCACGCCACCATTGCGTCCACCTGGCAGGCTGGCACCCAGTACCTCTCTCACCTCGCCCGACCTCGCCCGTGAGTTATCGCCCTTTCTGCTCCACGTTCGAGTGTCTTTCTGCATTCTCTGCTTGCGTGCATGTTCGCGCACTCCTGTCACCCGCATGCACCTGCAGTGCTGCACAGAGCCAGTCACATTGCATTTGCTCCAAGCAGGACTCCAGCAGTCTTGGCCCTTGGCGGCTGGCCTTGGGCATCCAACATCTCGGCACGCCAGCTGTTGCACGCCATTGGGCAATGGGAAAGGAAATACACAAACTGGCCGACCAACACAATCCGTACCTGAACCGACCAGAATCATCAGATGCACTGCCACTTCTCCTTCGACGTTCCATTGGCCCTGTCGCAGCTCGTTGATTGCGGGTCTGGACTCTGGACTCTGCACGACGATGTGCGTTCATTTCAGCAGTACATCCAACATAAAGTACACATGTATATACAAAGTACCTGCATACATCCAAGTACCCAAACACACATACATATGTATGTACATACTACTAGGGTATGTATGCCTGAGTGAGACTCACTAATAAAATCCGACATCACAAGTCACAACATCGGGCTCACTGGCGAGAGACGGAGAAGCTCAATTGGTCGTACAGAAGAGAAAAATACATACATACCATCGCCCGTTCGAATCCTTGGCCTCGCAGCGCCCAAATCTCATCAATTGGCCCGCCACGTGCCATGCTTATCTTTTGCCCGTATGCTTGTCCTACCACCTCCGCTGCCGACGACGACGACAACGAGCATGACTGTGACATGGCCGTATTGGAATGGCTCACGAAAAAAGTGTGATACCGGCAATGACAGGAAAGGAAGGGGGGAAAATGACTTCGGAACCAGAGCCGCCCAAAAATCCCAGACCTCTCGGCCGTTGAGGGAGCATTCATAGAAACACCAACGGTAGCTGGGGCTGATGACATACAGATGACACCCGTCTCCGTTGTTGAACGGCTCGATGTCAGGGGTGCATTTGTCCATTTGGGATCAGCGCTCCGGGTGAGGGGATACATGTTGCATACAGCATGTATGTGTATGCATTGATGTACCTCTCCCACCCCATTTGCATTACATCACTTTCTGTCGTTTTCTCGTTTTCTTTTCTTTTCTTTTCTTTTTTTTTCGTTTTCCGTTTTCCGTTTTCCGTTTTCCGCTTTCCGCTTTCCGCTTTTCTTTGAGCATCCCACATTTGGATGGCATGTACAGGACCTTTTCAGATACATGTCAAGCAAGGTACAGCAGGCAGTGACATGACAAGGCTGACTTGTCTGTACACATGTATAAGGTACTTACTTCATGTACATACGTGGTCACCGTATACCCAGTACGAAGTGGCTTGGGCGGTGATGCAGGACGGGATTGCAAAAATCCACTTGTTTGTTCTGCATTCTGCATTGGTGCGAGGACCCAGGGGAAATTACATGGAAGAGCGACCTGGGATCGAAGTACACGAGAAAGAAGACAGAGTCAAAAAAACTTGACCGCATTCCCAAGACTCCTCGCCATCCTTGCTCCAAGCCTGTGACCAAGACTTCAGTACGAGACTATTGAAGTCGGAAACGGCTCGTTGCAGCACTGGTGTTACCAAATGTTATGGAGGGTGTGGTACGCTTTTCAATCATCCAACTGTTTGTTGCGATTTTTCGCACGGCAGTCCAGGATGTTTTTGCGCCGATACCGAAACAGAAGAGGAAATAGAAAAGGAAAGCAGGGAACAGGAAACAAGAAATCAAAGAAAGGCTCTTTCTCTTCTTGTTGGATATCTCGCGTCTTTGTTCGCCTTTTCACTTCTAGCATACTCGCTCAAGATGACAGGAACGTGGGTTTCCTGATACGTTTGTGAAGCCGCGAGCCTTTCTTCATTCTTTTTCCCCGTCTTTCTTGGTCATCTGTGTCGTAGCGGATATAGAGCCTTTCTTCCCCCATTTTTTTCTCCTTCTTTTCCCGTGCAAGCGGCGCCAACCCTATGGGCAAGTGAGTCCCTCTCAGTGCCTGCTCTATACCAATCAACACTAGATTTGTGTTATGAGCGAATTGATTCAGAAAACGACCCAACAGAAATTTCAAAGCTTCATCTGCGCTCGCAGAGATTCTCTTCGCTCCTGCACGGCTCATTCATACGTTGCATTGCATCGTATGCTCATTGAAAAGCCGAACTCAGTCTCTGGATCACGGAGTTGACTCCGGTGTCAATTTCGACGCCGCTTCGGTCTCGACAGCCCTGACTACTTGAGTGCCAGACAGAGCTGCCTCTTGAGGTCGCGGACAAGCTGCAGCAGATTGTATGAAGCAACAAGAACTGTCACTTCCGATGGCAGCAGCAGCAGCAGAAATAGACGAGAACGGCATCAGAGCCATCAGAGACATCGCGACTGTAGAGCATGAAGCCCTAGACAATCAAGTATCCGTCGACTCAGGTGTTGGAATCGGCTGCCATGGTTTTCAGAGGTCGAGGCTGGGAGAACGGGGCCGAGTCAGTGGCTGCGACACTGTCATTGCAACCGCATCTGCGAACACAGTTACAACCGCGTCTTCGACTGAGACTGAGACTGAAACCACGACTGCGACAGCGACCGCGACCGCGATCGCGATCGCGACAGCGACACCTACTTCGGCTGCTGTCCCAGGACTCGAGTACGGAAACGTTTCCAGCAGCAGTATCATCGCCAGGAATCGTAATAACGGTTTTCATGGCCAAGAGCAACATCGCAGCTCTGCATGCTCCTCATCAGCTCTCAAATCAAGACCAACGCGCACTAGCCCATCACCAGAGACGAACATCACGTCAACAAGCAAGTCGTGCATCCAATCTAGCCTATGTAGCTTGCGTTGCTGCAGCCATGGGCACCGTTGCAAGTATCCATTGGCGGCAAGCAACCACCAGGCAGCGCGCAGGTTAGTCCACACACGTGCCCGAGAGTTGTGTTTCTTCTTCTCTCTTCTTCTTTTATATTATTTGCCCTTCGTCTTCTTCTGTAGACCTGCCTTTTTTTTGCAAACACGACAAGCGTTGCCATAATAAGCTAACACTGATCGTCAAAAGCAACGCCAGCACCAATATCAACAACAGCAACATCACACACTCCTCAACTCCAGGTCGAGAGACTACGCCCGCTTCATCCTCGTCTTTGTCTTCCTCTCCATCACAGCAAGTGAGAGTAGCAGCAGGCAGTGGCGACGGTCAAGACGTGATCCATGGCGGCATGGGGAGCTCCAGTCCATGCAACCCGGGCGTCCCAAAGCCCACGTCGGTGCGGCTTTCGACTCAGGGGACCGACGACACCGTCTCTTCCACGGTTTCCTCAAATATCGCACCTTGCGCACCGACATTGGACGTGACGAAAGCTCGACGGGCACCATCCCCAGCACCGTCCCTCTCTTCAAGCGGCACCATCAATCGTGCCAGTAAGACGACTGACACAATCTCTCAGGGCCTGGCTTACACCGCCATCCGAGACCCATCCCTTGGTGACAGCCTCCAATCGCAAGGCCTCAACTCTCTGGAAACCGCACCTGCCTCCAGTTCCTCTCCTGCAGCAAGCCGCGGAAATCTGCTGCCGACGAGCATTATCATCACAATCACGCTTGCCATCGTTGCCGGTCTCGCAGTTCTTGCCGTGGCGCTTTTCTGCCTGTATCTCCGTCGAAAGCGTCGCCGGTCCGGACCTCTCGGTTCCGCTGGCCATTGGGATGACGATACGAAAAGCAAGAAAGCCCATAAAGCGCCTTTGGCGGTCTCCGCGCGCCCGCCGCTATCGCCGCTATCACCGCTATCACCAGTGTCGCCGCTTTCCCCGTCGTTTTCCCCCTCTCCTGCTCCTTCTCCCTCCCCTGCTGCACGTCCTCCTGCACGTCCTCCTGCACCGCCCTCAGAGGCATCACCGTCATTCGGCAGGGGCGCGAGCGCGGGCATGAGCATGAGCAAGAGCCCCAATGCCTCTCCTCACAATGGAACATTGTCCCCACCGCCGAGATTGAAGGAAAGAAAATTCCATAATTTGACCAAGAGTGATTCGTCCATTCAGCTTGTCAAAAGGTACACTCATACGAGGTGGGGCAAACCGACAAGTCTGCCGATCCTTTCGCCCTCGTCGTCTACGACGCAGCCAGTTGAAGCACAGCCTGCGTCGTATCAACCAGTGGCAGGTGCGGCGGACGACCGGTTCAGAAATGCTCGCGGCCACATGCCAGCGCGCCATGCTGGGTCAAGCCACTTGGGGCCAAATCACCTGCCCGAACGGCCCTCGCCAATAACGATTGTTCCGCCACCGAGGCATCTCAGATCTGGGGCCACGACGCCATCTGCATTTTCAATACATGCCCCCACACACGATCTCAACGGCAGTCTCACCTCGATCCCGAGGACGCCACGTCAAGTCGACATTCCTGTGCAAGTCATGGGTCTCGAAAGTCCAGGACCGCCCCCAGATCGAGCACTGCCGTCGCCTCCTCTGCAACCCTGGCAGGTTAATCCCTTGTCGCCGCCTGCACAGACACAGATGGATTCTTTGCGACCGGAAGAAATCGGCCTAGCAATTGGCAGTCCCTCCCATCCTGATGCAAACACTGGAGAAAAGCGGCCGCCGTTGGTATGACTAGGTGTGATTTATTCCCCCAAGAAGTGACATCTACGCTTTTTATTCCGTTCTTCCTTTTTCTTTTTCTTTTTCTTTCTTTTCCTTTTTCTGTCCATTTTTTCGTATCCTTTTCGTTTTCCTCTTTTCTTTGCCCTGGAATCCCTTCATCTTTTGACATGGACTTGCACGGGATTGTCATGGTCGTTCAGGGTTTTTTGACGAAGGCAGGGGGAAGAGTACGGATGGGGATCGTGACGAGGCGGGAAAAGAAGTTGGAAAAAGAAAGGACGAAAGAAATAAGAAAGAGAGGGAGCCTCCCCCCTTTTCATCATTTTCTTTTATGCTTTCTTTTTCTAATTTTCTTCTTCCATCTCGTCATGATCCTCATCCCTGCTCTTCCACTTGGCTTAAGAGAACTTTTATTATTTTATATTATTTTATCTTACCATTTTATTCTTTAAAAAAAAAAAAAAACAAGAACAAAAACAAAAAGAGAAGGACAAGATATGGAACGATTATGGAAATGAGATCATGTACGATTTGGTTTTGGACACACTTGCAGCGCCATTGCAGCATGGCAAACACACGGCACATGCACATGGCACAGGGACAGCACAAGAACAGCACATGTTGATGAATCATACAGACGCAACATCTGCCTCTGCCTCTGTTTCTTTTCGTATTTGCTGTCCCTGTGAAATTCTTATACCCCTGTATCTAGCAGGCTAGCAGGGGGCGAATTTGCGATGGGAAAGGAGTTGAATAAATCTTGATATTGATGTCGGTTGTTCATATATACACATGTATACTTATGTGATATGTATTCTTTCAACATGGACACGCGAATACCTGATTGGTTCGACTGGCCTCATAAGTGGTTCGACTACCAGTGACATGGATATCATCATAGCATGATGGGATACTGGTGATTAGCCCACATTAGGCTCTCATTGGATAACAACAACAATCATGATACATATATATGGTCTCTCCCAACACCAAAAACACGTACAGTTTTCTTGCCAGCACTTGGCCAACAAGCAACCTCGATACCTACCTAGGTAGCTAGTAGATTGGAAGGATCCTCCTTGCGCACAGACACTTGTTTTCGCCCCGACGGCAAGACGAATACGACGCATTTCAATCGCGTATTTATGTTTATACATACATGCCTATGTATACATGCATATGCTCCGAATGCACCCAGACACCGCCCGCCCAACCATGCCCGGTCCTGCTCCCTGCTCCTATACCGCTCTTTGCCCCGTCCAGCCGAACCTGGCCTGGATTAAGCTTAGTTGGGGAATGGCGGAGGCTAGCACGTCGGACTGGGGCTTCCGGGCCGTGAGCGCGTGCCACCGGGGTCAGTGTTCATTTTGGGTGGAGAAGACGCTAGTGCGGGTGGTGTTATCCGAATGAAGAATGAAGAATGAAGAATCAAGAATCAAGAATCAAGAATCAGTACTTCCCCTTTTTTCTTCTTTCCCCCTCCTTTTTAGCCCTTATACCTTCTTCATCAGGTATTTCCCTAGTCTAGTCATTGCGGTCACAGTACTCTGAGGGTGTGATAATTCCAAACACTCAACAGGTGAATACTGCGCTGCTGCAGGACCAGCGCGAAATACATGCCAGACATGGCAGGTCCTGATCGAGCAAGTAATCAACTCCCCTCTCACGCACTACTAGACTCATCTGCCTCAAAACATGGTCTCGACAAACGGACAAAAAAAAATATGCATTATGGTGTTTAAGAAAAAAACCACGTCATGTGATAAAATGTACATAGGCGCCAGTTGCCCTCGGCGCCACCTCGCTTTCTGCCAATGGATAATAACGGCCTCGCTAGTCGGTTCGGTTCTTCTCCCACTCACCGACGTCTCTTTTGAGTTGGTTGTTTTCGCAAGCAGTTCGTTTCGGAGCGAAATGATCCCGTCTCGGTGGGCGTGCAACATCACTTTGTGTCGTCATCAGAAAATGCCCTCAAGTGGCATCCTCAAGTGGCCTCCGGACGAAAATCTAGCTACAGTTCCTTCTACTCTTAGAAGGCCCCCGACAAGCCTCGTCAGTGCCCTCTTTTCTCTCTACTCTATAAACCAACTTTCGACGCCCTTCCCCGCACCTCGTCATTGAGACAGTTCCCCACATGTGCTCTCTCGGTACCATCTGAAACCAATCTCAGCTGTCGGCAGCCGATGAATCGGCTTGTGCTGGAGGCGGTGCCTCCGACTCGGGAGGCTGTGGATGCGGCACGTTTCCGAGTCCTGGGGGTTGTGGTACATCCGACGGAATAGGCAGAATCAGGGGCCCATTGGGCACAATGGTTCGCCCTGGTAGTTTTTCTCCCCGAATCACCATTTCCACTTCCTTCTTGTCCAGCGTCTCGTATTGAACGAGCGCCTGAGCCAAGAGATCCAGTTCCTTTCGCTTTTCAGTCAACAGCGCCCTCACTTGCTCGTACGAGTTTTTGAGATTTTTTTGAACTTCCTGCTCAATCAAGGATCGAGTTTCAGAGCTCAAGTTTTCGTATCGTCTGCTGTACTCGACGGGTCCGAGAGCGCTCGACATGCCAAAGTTTGTCACCATCATGAAGCTCAAGTCGGTGGCTTTTTCCAGGTCCTACAAAAGGATTGTGGGTTAGCAATCTATGAGGAAAAATGAACCAATTCAATTCTTTTACTGCTGAGAAAAGAAAGAAAAGGAAAGAAAAGAAAAAAGAGCAAAAAAAAAAAAAAAAAAAGAACAACAAAACTTACGTTTGATACTCCAGAGGTAACCTTGTCATCACCATATCTCATTTCTTCCGCCATCTTTCCACCCAGAAGCACGCGTATGTTTGACATGTACTCGGCGGCCGTATAAGAATACTTGTCCATTTGCGGCACATGAGCGGTATGACCTAGAGTCGGACCCTTGGGCAGGATGGTGACCTTGTAAAGGCGGCTGGAGCTGTCCTTTTCGAAAAGTTGCACGAGTGCGTGGCCGGCTTCGTGGTAAGCCGTCATTTCCTTTTCCTTTTCCGTCACAATCATGGACCTTCTTTCTGATCCCATGGTGACTCTGTCGAATGCCCAGTCCAGATCCTCCTTCGAAACCACCGTGGCTCTAGCTCTGCTGGCTCGGAGAGCGGCAAGATTAAGCATGTTTTCCAGTTCCGCGCCAGATCGTCCGGGCGATCGTGCCGCGACGGCATCCAAGTCGACATCGGGTGCAGCCTTGATCTTCTTAGCATGATGTTTCAGAATAGCCAAGCGACCACGAACATCAGGAAGGTCGACGTTGATGTGGCGATCAAAACGACCGGGTCTCGTCAGCGCCTTGTCCAGCAAGTTGGGCAGGTTGGTGGCGCCCATGATGATGATCTTGGTGTCCTGGTCGAACCCATCGAGCTCTGTGAGCAATTGATTGAGAGTCTGCTTGGCGTGGGCCTGATCTCTGGGATTGCGTTTTCCACCAATCGCGTCCAGTTCGTCAATGAAGATGATGGAGGGTGACTTGCTTTTGGCAGCGGCAAAGAGATCACGAACTCGCTTGGCACCTACACCAACAAAGACTTCGTCAAATTCACTGCCGGACATGTAGAAGAAGGGCACGCCAGCTTCGCCAGCCACAGCTCGGGCCAGCAAAGTCTTTCCCGTTCCGGGAGGTCCCACCAGAAGAACACCTTTGGGCAGCTTGGCACCCAAGTCGGAGAAGTTTTCGGGGTTCTTGAGAAATTCAACCACCTCCTGGAGTTCTTCCTTGGCCTCGTCACAACCGTGAACGTCGTTGAACCGAGTCGTTTGTTTCTCGGCCTTGACCTCGGAATCCGACTTGGCTCCAGGGACCCGTCGAAGCGTGCTCACAGTCTCGATGAGAATGGTGACGAGTGAAAAGCACAAGTATGTGATGACGACAAACGTAGCAAAGAATTTGACCCAACGGTAGATGAGAGACCGTGTCGATTCTTGGACAATGACGTGAAATGGTTCGCCCTTGCCACCCTTTGTTGCGGATCCGTACGAAGCACCCGAGACGGCCGCGCTGGCCAAGGCCTGTTGTTCATGGGCGTTCCAATGGCCCCGAGCATACCCGGACAGCGCGGATGGTGCAGCGGCGGCATTCGTCCCGGCGTTCAGAGCGGCCAAGGCCTTCTTGTAGGCGTCTTCGGTGGCCGCATTCGAAGCAAATCGACCGCATTGATAACGTTCGACCAAGATTCCAGGCATGTTGGCTCGCAGAAGAAGCTGATAGAAGGCGTTTTGCATGTTTGCGTTGCCGGCGTTGCGATTTGCGGATTCTTCAGCGGTCGCCAGTTGATTGCGTGAGACACCGCTAGATGAACCGAATGACGTTCCGAAACCTCGATGTTGAATTGTCGTAGGCCTGCAGGGCACGCGTGATGTCATGAGGGGTTGCCAGTGGAACTTTGCCGTAAATCCTTGGGGACGAAAGAGAGGTCGACGAAACACGGGATTCGCAGCTCGTAGACCGACCTGCGTCAGTCCGGTGACCAGGAGCCGAGAGTCTGATGGTGCAGACGTAGTAGACAGAGAGGGAATGACAGGAAGCGATGATATGGTCGAATTCTGAAGAAATTCGGGCAGAAGAGCCAATGACGGCTTGACTGCGCCATCACGGATGGGCGACGAATCGGACACCGTCTTGGGTTGCGATAATTGTCGAACCGGATGCGTCGCTGCCCTCCATGGAGCCGTCAGCGTTTTCGCGACAGAGGGCCACGCCTCTGAGACGCTTGACGCCATGCTCTGGAGGTTCACGAGGTCAGCCGAACATGCCTCGTATTTCTTCTTCTTCTTCTTCTTCTTCTTCTTCTTTTTGTATGCAAAACAGAGGCAGATGGGCGGGAAACAGATCGACTTACCGGCATCCCGTGGAAAGCCATCGCCAGGACGTAGACCGCGACCGCGACAGGCGAGGCGCACGGCGATGAATGCGTGGTGCGAGAAGTACGTATGTTGATGGAGAGATGGGGAGATGGGGAGATGCGAGGGTGGTAACCGTAACCGTAGGACTAGGAACACGGTCAACGGTTCAAACCGCCGCCTTTCGCCAGCCAGGCAGGTGGGCCGAATCTCGGATCCGTTGGCGTCAGCCGTCCGAGGTACCTAGATGATAACTTGAGGTACTTAGGCCTCCACTGTATGTGGCATGACTAGTTAGTACCTTCCCTTTTGTGCACGAGTCGCGAGTACTTTGCTGCCTAGCACGAGGCTGAACCAGCAGACCACGTAATCGATCCACATGGGACGCCAAACTTGTGCGAGCAGTCCCGACTCACTGCCCTTCAGTTCTAGACAATTTACGGGATGAGTCGGTTAACAACGATGTCTGCATTTACTTGTCCACCGGTTGGCCACTAGATATATCTTTCTAATCTCAATACCAAAGTAAGGAGGTAGGCCAGTACCTGCCTGCTCAAGTCCATCTGGGGAGGGCATCATTAGTCATCACCTGGCTGTCCGAACCCTCCGTTTCAGCACGACGTGAATGGAAGCACATGGAGCGTGGAACTTCAGTGTTTGTTGTCACATCACGCCATGAGCCTCGCTCAAGGATCATGGCCCGTTCACAGGCATTGGCCCTTTCCAGCAAGTCAAGAGAAGGGCAAGGCGAGGCACAAATTAACAAACCCGCCATTGTCTACTGCACGGTGCGTGCGCACGACAAAAACTCTGCAGAGCCACCATCGCACATTTCCAGAACGGCCGGAAACGCGGTTCCTGTACAATGTCGCCATGGAAAATCACCATCCGAGCTGAACTACTCTGGACTGTTGGATCTCGAATCTCGACGTGACGTGCCGAGACGACATTTGCAGCTGACCCCAGCACAACCGCATGTGCTTCTCAACCCTTGCGGCTGACAAGCCCTGCACTCCAAGTGGACGAAAATCGAGCAACGCATTCACTTTGAGGGACGTTCATGAACAAGTCGACGAAATACCACACCGTGCACTGCGTCGGCTACAGAGTCCGTGCCGAGCAAAGCACGATTTTGGGACTTCAATGCCCACGAAACCTGGTCAAAGAACGTTCATTCCCAAAACTGGCTTTCCCAGCAATTTGTCTGGGCCTCTGTCAGCACGCCTTGCTGGCAGAGGCAGCAAGCATACGACGGACCCAAATAGTTGACACGAAAGGAGACGTACACGCACACTGAGCGTTGTCGTCGTTCGCTTTGCTTTGCCTGCAACAACGCGCGGGGGCGGACACTTTCAGCTGTGAAGAATACATGCGGGTTGCGTGTAAGCCGACAACACACGGTCTGCAACTTCACACATTCATTTTATATAGTTTGTGGCGAGTGAGTACCCCGTCTTATTGCGAGACCGCGTACTACTTTTTCTGTGTCCTTATTCCCGCTTGAGCCATCCTACCAGCTCCACGTAAGCTCAAGACGCCATGCGTACCATCTCTCGCTGGGGCATGTAGACTCTCGAGCAGAAGATCAAGCAGCTCTCGCGCACAGTCGCAGATCCGGGCGTGGGTAGCGTCCTCTGTGTGGTGAATGGCGCCTGGTGTTTCGGACGAATGCTTGACACTGCGGCTCTGACTTGAGCCAAACAAGCTCCATGTGATGTCTTTGTGTGAGGGCAAAACACGTGGGCAGCGGCTTGTCTGGCGATGCCTTCCCAGGGGTTATGTTGCGGCTCAACCCAAGCGCAGTCAGTGCTCACTGCTCTTCTCTTCGACCCAGTACCTTGAGCTGAATCCACTCCATGTATTTGTTGGCAAAAGATTATACATGCTCCCGCAGCATGATCTACGTCGGTTGCCAGAACGGGCTCGCGCCGCCCCAACATTTCCCTTTTGGTGCCGAGAAGGCTGTCCCTCCGTATCTATCCATCCTTATCCAGCAAGGTATCCGAGGAGGGCTGAATACATTGTCATCGGCGACGAAATAAAACGTGGATGAGTACGACGGCGTAGCCTTCTCGGCATCAAGGGGGGGTATTTACCAAGCCGTCTGCTGGGACTCCAACCTAGTCAAGCCCTTTGAGAATAGTTACATCAGATCGCTAACATGGTAGCTATGTGCGTCATTACTGTCCAAATCCCACCAGAGAGTGTAGAGTCTGTCCTGTTCTTGTACACATGTATATAATCAACAGCTGCTCTTCTCCCACCGAGTCCTCACCGGATACATCGCCCAACACGCCCCTAGCCAACACAACAATCCCTCATCCATACCAGAAAAGCTAATCACCTACCTCACCTTCTGCCGTGTAGTACCCCAAGGAGCAAAGCAGGCCAGCTCCACGATACCCACACACAAGACACAAAACCCAGTGCTTAAAATAACACCCCCCCCCCCTCTCCCCCGGCCCCCCAATTCCCGATACCCAACCACCAACTCGTCCGGATCTCAATACGGACCACCATCCAAAGTATGTATAATACTATAAAAAAAATAGCCTTACTTTGAACAGTAAAAAAATAAAATTAAATCTATATACAGCCTAGCTTAGTATCTGACCCCTTCCATCCATCTCCGCCGTAACGGCGACAACTATCCATCCACCTAGAGAACCTGAATGATCTACGTCACCACGTCTCGTCCCAAGTAGTACCACAACCAAATCACCCCATCACCAGCTCGAATCGATCCCCGCTCCCATCCCCCTCTCCTGCCCTTCATCCCATACGTAAACCCAAAAGACCGAGATCGAAACACCCACTCCTCGCCCCAATGACCAAAACAAACGGGAATTTCCGCCTTCTTCTCCCTATAAGAAGGTGGAAAGCAAAATATCGATAGCATGTTCTTTGCACCGAAGTGGTACTCCCGACGAAATGGATATTGGAAAAGTCTCCATGTTGTCATGTGTTGGAGGTTGTGTTTTTTATTTTTTTCGTAATATCTTATAAGTACTTATTCTTTCCATTTCCTACCTCCTATTTTATTTCCTACGTTTTGGTTTTCTTTTTCATTTCCATTTTCATTTTCTATATTTATCCTCCATCTTTTTCAAATCTCCATTCTTCCTCTTTTCTCCGTCTTCCCTCCACGGAAGCCCCTACACCACAACCTCTGTCCTCATCGCAGTCCATCCCCGTGCAGCCCATCTGTTGTGCGCAGTACAAGGGGGATCCAACGCACTGATTCCTGCAATGTGCTCACATCCGTTTTCTTTGTGCGATGCCATCCTCATCCAGTCATCCTCATCTCTCCCACCCTCATTCTCATCCCGCAAACCACCACCATTCCTTCTCTTCATCTTCTTCTTCATCACCATCACCACCATCTCCGTCACCATGTCCATTCATCCCCTCCCCTCCCTACCAGCACACTCCCCACAACCCAGTAACACCAGCACGGAACCTACCCCTCCACCATGCCCTCCGCGAGGCGCACAAATCGTTATCCAGGACGGCCCCCTGCCCGTGGTGTTTGAGCGAGGGAACCACCATGTAAAAGGTATTCTGATAAATGGGGAATGAGTACATAACCTGGTTGTTTATGATGGTTCGGTGTGGCGAAGGGCTTTTTTTTTTGTTTTTTTGATACTATTTTTGTTTTCAGTCAATGAGGAGGAAAATGGCAAAGAAAGAAGAAAAGAAAAAAAAGAGGGAGAGAGAAAAAGAGATAGACAAACAGACAGAGAAAGAGAGAGCAAGAGGCACAAAGACGAAGAAAATAGAAGAATGACAAGTCACACTCAAAAACAGTGGCGAAAAACCTGGTCACGCAAAACATGTAAAATCTCAGTGAATAGGATTCATCAATCCATTAAACACACATCTTATCATACAGTATCATACATGTTATACAGCTCTCATATCTCGTCCAGCCTGTCATCATGGACAGTATTTTGAACACCCTTCTCTATAATCGTCATAGGTCTTTTGTGCCACTAGCTTGATTCGTGACTTTCTAAATCCTCAAACATGCAGGAAAAGAACAAGAGACAGAAACCTGAAACGCTGCATCATAGACAACAGGATTGATCCCTGGCAAGAAAGCCCATGCAAGAGTATACAGAACTGATAAAAAAGTCGAAAGAAAAAAAAGAGAATCAAGAAACAAACCATGGTCCTGTATGTCCCAATGGTATATCTGGCCCAATAAATGTGCCTAGGTTGATTTTTTCCGTTCCGAAAAAAAAAAAAGACAAAATAATACAGATAAGGAAGTGAAAAAGGCTCAGTAAACAAAAAACAGTTCAGTGTATGTGGTATCAAGATGGAAAAGAAAGGTGACAACGTTCTTGAACTCGCGATCCTTCACAACGTCTCTATCCGCGAGTTTGGTAGCTGTATGTTGACTTGGTCAAATTCAACCTTGTTGCCCGAGTACATGTCGTAGACTCCCGTTCCAAAAGCAGGTATTTGTCCAATGGTGGTGACCTCAACGGAGGGCTGATATTGGTATCCCCAGTCACCATAATTGGGCGCTGCAGTAGACTGGTGGGTGTAGAGCTGGTCTGGCATGGTCGGGCTGTGTCCGGACATGGGTGAAAAGCTGGTCGGGCTGCTACTCAAAGGTGGCATGCTGCCAGCATGATACGGCACCTCAATTGATCTTTCAACGTGTTGACGTGGGATGTGGTAGGGTGCAGGTACGCTCGTGTTCATCGTAGCAATACCAGGGTTATTCTGGTCAACAACATAGTATGGTTGCTGTGGCATGCCGGCAGGGTGCTGCATCATGTGCATGTTGGATTCGGGACGATGGAATTCGTGAACTTCGGTGGGAACGCCGAGTTGTTGGACCATCTGGTGGCCCGCACCGAAAGGTGACATTTGGTGGCCAAAATCGGCAAATGTGGCAGCTCGATGCATTGGCTGACTGTGAGCCATTGCGGGATGAACAATAGGGCCTGGACCGAACATCGACCAAGTCATGGTTGTGTGATCAGGAGTTAGTGGCGACTCGCCCATGTCTGATTCTGAGGTGCAATCGTCGAGGATATCATTGGGGTTAAGTCGTCGGTGGTGAGACCTCCTTTGATGTTTCACCATGGTGGTCTTTCGACAAAAGCTGTTTCCAAACTCGTGTTAGTCTCGGATCGTGAACACTGGTTACAATCCCACAGCCCACTACGTACCTCTTCAAACATCCATCGTGTGCACACTTGTAGGGGCGCTTTCCCGTGTGAATACGTCGATGGCGCGCCAGGGACGATGACTGGTAAACAATGTTAGTCAATGCTGAAGAGAAGAGGAAAAAAAAAATGAGGCGGATCGCTCTTACGTCTGAGAAACGCTTTCCACAGCCGATATGTTGACACTGGTGAGGTTTCTCGCCAGTGTGAGTTCGAATGTGAACAGTCAGGGCACTTCGCTGAATAAAGCTCTTGCCGCAGCCGGGAGTAGTGCAAGTATAGGGTCTCTCATTTGTGTGAATTCGATAGTGTCGTTGTAAATCTGACTTGCGATTGAAACTCTGTAATAAGATTGTTAACTTTTGCGCCATGACACAGCTACACAGCCGTGATGTCGTCTTCGCCGTACCTTATTGCAAGAATCCCAGTCACACTGGAACGGCCGGGTAGAAGGCTCGTATTCCACCAGCTCGAGGAGCTCCATTGTGAATGTATGTGTTGTGAGTCGCGAAGAATAGATGGCAAATCGCGGATGGCGATGTAAGCTCGCTTTGACTTGTTATGTCTTAGACACAGCGATGAATGAGCGAGGGAGATAATGAATGAGACAGGATAACTCGGTGTGTGTCAAGAGCAAGCGGGGAGCGTTAAAATAGAAGGATGGATCGAGTAATGTTAAGTGTTGGAAGGGGAGGATGGCTTTTGTATGAAATGTCTTTGTACAAAATGCCTGTGCAGAAGAGTAGTTGATTTGAATCAAGACCTGATGATATCAAGGAGTAATAGATACCAAGGCGGCGATGGAGATGTTATATATGATCGGAGACTAATGTGCCAGGATGAGAAGAGTGGAAACGGAATAAAGGAGGGTGGAGACAAGAGGGGGGGGGGTTGCGATAGGGGTAAAACTTCGTGAATCGTGATTTCTGACAGCAAGTAGCCAAGTAACCCAAGTATGCAGAGCCGAGAGCAAAGTTGGCTGGCTGTGGTTACGACGGTTTCTTCGTCGCTAGCAGGAACCTAGCAGGACGGCCAAATCCAGCATGCACCCCCCTGGTGTGTGCCTTCAACTTGTGGGTAGACCGTGGGACCAAGAGAGGGACTATGGGACTTTGCGGGCTGCGGGACTCAAGCGACGCTCGGGCGTGAAGGTTGAACAACCTGGTGTACTGTGTCTGCTACACGAATCGGCTAGATCAATGGCAAGGCCAGATGCTGGGAAAGAAGGGTTTTCGGAGGTTGCGCAGAGATTAGGTCCCCTGCCAACTGAGCAACTGAAAGTTGACCGAGGATTGGGAGCCGACACGCCATTGCCGCCGTCTCGGTACCGTCGCGCAAAAGCAAAGCCAACGGCCAAATCGAACCCAGTGTCCTGTTTCCCTGTTGCAACAGGTGCCAACAGAAACTGATGCATCTTTGCAGCCCATGGGCTCGCCGTCTTCTCTCTGTGATTTGTCGTGGGCGTTGAAGAGGGAGTTGTCGGCGATGGCCGAAACAGTTCCAAGCAACACGTGGCTGGCTTGAGAAATTCGACGCCCTTCTCGTGGCGGATGTCCGTAAGTGGAAATACAGAGCGGTAGCCACAAAGTAATTGGGGAATGGGTGTCGAGGCTAGATCTTTTTCTCCCCTTCCAAACGCGTGGAGATTGCCTCGAGGCCGTCGTGCGCTCTTCCATTGGTTGAACGTGACAGGAAGTCGACCAAGAAGGTGTCGGCCTGTCCATGTCTCCAGGGCCTCCGAGGCTCCCAGGACGCCACCAGCCGACCACCAAGAGGGGCGGCTGCGGCGAGAACGGGGATGTGGATGTGGATGTGGGTAGTTGAGAAGAACGACGTGGCTGCAAACAATTCTTTCAACCCGATGGCGGTCCCAAGCAATCCAGCGGCTGACTGACTGACTGACTGACTCGAGATGAGGATTCCCGCTCTCGACTATCACGACGCTAGCAGGAGCGCTAGCACGAGAAACGAAGAAACGACCAGACGCGTTAGAGGAGAAGAGCCTACTGGGAAGAGGATCGAGACAGGCCTGGGGAGAAGTCCGATTCAGCACAAGTTATGACGAATAATGCAGCAAGCAAATGTTGCGATATACAATCTGCAGATTCCAGGGCTCCCGACTCCCGAGTGCGGTACGTACTACGGATTGAGCCTTGAGGTGTGGGGCCCCTTGTGTGTGTGTGTGTGTGTGTTTTCTTTTCTTTTCTTTTTTTTTTTTAGAGAATGGGAGGGAAGGAGCGTCCTCCATGTTGCTTGTTTGGGAGGACAGGCCATGAGGCCCTGTAATTGTGCAGCCGCGGGAAGCTTATTACCGGCATTCGTGGGTTGAATCGGGGCTGCGGGAGCCGGCAGTCCGCACCAGCCAGCAAGAGGCATCAAGAGGCATCAAGAGGCATCAAGAGGCATCAGGAGCCAGCAAGAGCCTTGTGCACACCATGTGCATGTCTCACGTCTTATGCATAACTTGTCCATGCCATGGCCCGACACAGACAGGACGTTAGGAGACAAGAAAGACGTTGACGAGTGGGGGGGCTTGCTGCAAGGCCACATCCCGATTGCAAGGGCAGGCCTGGGGGAAGGAGCCGGGGAGGTGTGTCGCGTTGTCGTCAACGGTGTCACTTCAGCATGAATGTTTCTTGACTAAACGGACGATTGGTTACAGGTGGGCGGCAGGTGGCGGCAGGTGGCGGCAGGTGGCGGAAGGTGGGCAGTGGGCAGTGGGCAGGCACGTCAGCAGGCTCGCAGCAGCAATGAGCATCACGTCTCCAGACTCCAGGCCTCCAGCGGCTGCTCCCCCTTGGAGTGGCTCAAGGTACCGAGCAATCGGGAAAGAACAGGGTACAGGGGAGACGCCACACCCCGACGACGGGGTTGACCACTTAGCAGGGCAGGAGCGGGCGGGTGGGGGCCATGCCCGGAGGGTGGGGGGGAGAGAGGGTGTGGACCTCATCGGCCGGCGATGACTTGCTGGAGCTCCCCAGGGAATCCTACTGGACGACCGGATTGGGATTGACGTTTTAAATTCTGAACCACCGTCGGCCTACTTGGGTCCGGTCCGGTCTGTCCTGTCCTGTTCTGGGCTGGGCTGGGCTGAACCCAGCCTGGCAGCAGGCAAGTACGGCAAGTACGTACCAACCTACCTACTACGCCAGCGCCTGCCAAGCTGCTCTGGAGTCTGGAGTGTGTAGCCGCCGCCTGGGCGTCGCCGCTGGTCTGGCCCGGGGTCGCCATCATTGATTGTTCAATGATGCAGAGAAATAGCTTAGGTCTGGTCCGGTCTGTACTGTTCTGGCCCGGCCTGGCTGGTCTAAGGGAGACCCGATTTGATGTAATGACTGGACTACAAGCACTTGGCAAGTCCCGATGCCTCAAAAAGTTTTTTCTTAGGCGCGGTCATCGAACGGACATGGGTGCATGTGGTCTGGTGCCTCGTCAACCAGCAGCACTACGATCCCCGTGTGCGGACGTCCGGCAGCCATCATGTGTCGGCAGAAAATGATGCTGTTTTCATGCAGACCAGAAGCGAATTTGTGCTTTTTTTGGTTTCTGTTTTTCTTTCATTTCTTTCTTTCTTTTTCTCATTCACACGTGCATATGCAGGGTGCTCAACATTGGAAAAAAATCAGCACATCGCAAAATACAAGCTATATCAACCAACTGTATCGAGTGCAAGATTCACTGACTGGAATGGCATACAAGCTGCTTCTATCGGACGTCACCGAGTAGACGCGATCACTAAATCGAGGCGCTACCATGTACGTGTTTGTGTTTGTCCTCGACGATTTGGAGTTGGGGCCGGTTAATCCTTCGCGGACTAATAAACCCCCGTCAGGATTCGGGACCCAGTCACGACTGACCAGGGCCAATCAAGTTCATTTCATCAACTTACCTAGTCTGTCGAGTGTCCACCTTGCCCAATCGCCGATTCTCGGCCGACCGCAACGGAGCTGGATACGAAATAATGTAGTTCACGACGCTTCACCCAACCATGGTCATCCATGAAGACGAAGACGGTCTCTTTCCTTTCTTTTCATTTATTCTCGTTAAGCTTTTATATTATTATGTGTGCTGATGGTGGAAGAAGGATAAGGAAGGAGCCTTTTCTTACTATGATATTTCTTTTCTTTCTTTCTGTCCGTCCCTCTGCCTCACTCTGTCTTCTCTCTCTCTCTCTCTCTCTCTCTCTCTCTCTTTTTTTTTTCTTTTTTCCTCGCTTCGCTTTTCCCCTTTTAATTTGGCCGTTCCTGCCTTGGGTTGAGAATCTCCGAAAGTGACGCAGGTGCAATGAAACTCAGAATTCAGGGGAAGGAGAAAGGACAAAAGAAAAACCACTGCCGAAGTGGACGAGGTCCATTTTGGGAGGAAGGAAGCATCGGCAGTGAGCGCGGCAAAGCAACGCAACCCAGTGCAGCGCAGCACAAGGCGAGGGTAGGCGAGGCAAGGCAGGCAAGTGGGGCCAATGGCAGGCCCATCAGATGCCAACATTCGAATACACACACGGTGCCTTTCTGCCCCCCCGGCCGTTTTGTGCGAAGCAGGGTCAGCCTACCTGGATCGGAAGACTGGATTTAGCCTTCGGGGAATCGACAAAACAAACGCTGCGTTCCCGTTGCCATACTGGGTAAAGCTGATTGACTAACTCGATTCACACGGAGTTTTATACAGACTACCTTGCGTTCATCACGGCAGGACTCTGATCCTTCAGGAGAAGCCCACGCGGCGTACAAATGTACAATCTGCCGGTGTCTTGCCCTACGCATGAACGACAGAGCATACAATACCAGATCAATAGTTTTCAGGTGGTGCTAAATCTTGTCTGCCGTCAACTGGTCCTCCGCAATGGCGAGTTCCTTCAGATGCTAGCCTGGCCGTTCTATCCAGGTATTCCAGGTATCTGGTTGAGGCGGGCAAACGAGAAGCTATTGGCCGGGACATCGGGGCTGTGTTTGTTTCGCTAGCAAAAAAAAAATCGCCGAAGGATTACTCTTTTGTTTTCGCCCGGCCGCGATTCATACTCACGGCTCTTGCCTTCGTGACTCGTGCCTCGTGACTCGCGTGGCTACGGGTCGATTTGTTTGTTAGGATTAATTCTCAACGTGTGTTCGAACACACGTACACCTACGCCATTGGCCATCCCATGAGAAAAAAACACAACCTATACATCATTGACTGGCAGGAAGGCTAAAACGAGAACAGACGTGGGCCTGGCATGCTTAGCTTCATTGTCCTGAATCCGCCAGCCATGAGAAATTATGGACAGGCGCGACTGGCTCGATCCAATTTTTGTTATATATATTTTTTTACTTTTTTTTTTTGAATGGTTTTATTCTTTGAAAAAGAATCATTTTTCATGCAACCTAGTATAACTCATTCGTTCCCACATTTTACACGCCACAAACCCTGGTCCGGCCGCCACATGTCCCGAGGACTTGGCTCAGCTCATTCTAGACCGCGCCGTCTCGGCCGCCAGAACCTCAAATGAGACCTTGGGTAGACGTACTGGTCAAAGGCTAACGGCCTTGGCGAGCAAGGAGAAACAATATTGTTGACTGGGGAACAGGGTGAGAGAGGTCTGTATGTAATTATGGAGTGCATTTATTTACTATCACTACGGCTAAAGTGCAGTACGGCTAAAGGGGAAAAAAAAAGAAAAGTAAAGAAAAGAAAGAAAAGAAAGAACTTGCAGCGTTATATCGGTGGCGCGACAGCTGCAGCATCAGGGCATGATTTTTGATTTTTTTGTTTTTTTTTTGTGCGCTGTGTTTCTCTCGCAACGACGGTTGGTTGTGCCAGAGTGACAACGTCCTTCACCGCCATGATGCAGTCTGGTCCGTCTGTTTTTCCGGCATGATTGAAAATGCTATTGCTGCATTCTACACGTGCAGCAAATTACCATCTACCAATTGCCCACCGCCTGCCATCCAACAGCGCTGCGACGTATACCACCAAACACGAAGGGGAAAAAAATTAGCGTACCGTACAAGTCGATGGTCCCTCTTTAGCAGTAGGGCGCCCCACCCAGCCCCGCTAACCCCATTAAACAACGTTGAATGGACCTCGGAAGGAGCGCTGGTCGAAGTGGGGCTCGCAGGCCCGGCTGTTTCTGCATCTACCGAGCGTTGCTTCCGAGCGTGTGCTCGTGAAAAGAAGCTTGGGCCTTCAAGGGCTGGACCCGTTTTCGCCGGGAGATTTTGAAACGATTAGCCCCGCGCTTTGGGCGATGAGAAGATTGGAAGCTTACATACACACGTTGGCGAAGGAATTGATTGCTGGGTGAGTTGGCCGAGTCTCCTGATTTTCTTTTTTTTCCCTCGTGTCCATAAAGATGAAGATTTCCAAACGGTAATGCAAAAAGAAAAAATAGTTAAAGAGAAAAAAAATGGGGAGGGGAGGAAAAAAAAAACCGACATTGAATTAAAGGTACCACGCAACATGACAAGGGATGGAATATTGCGGGTTGGCCTGGCTTGACTTGGCCTGACCTGGCCGGAGAACTAATATCATTTTTCACCCGCAGATTTGCCCGTCATGTCACACAGAGATTGACAGCTGTGATTACTCGCAGACATGCGTCGGTGGGAGCCAGGAAAATATGCATGCATGCACACATTCACCTTCACCATGCATCACCATGCAGTGGGACGACTTGCACAAGTCTGGCACCGGGCACACACACACACAATCACACACACACAATCACACACACACATACAGCAGGACATGTCCACTTGGTGTATGGTGCATGTTTTCATGTCGATTCCGTGCCAATGCCTGCGAGTCTACTTGTGTACATACAGCTCAACTGAGGTTGAATGCCTGCACGGGCATCTGTTCCGCCTCCGGAACGCCGGGCGATCACACGGCTCCTCTGCCGAATCGAGCCCCTCGAATGAATCCCAGCCTCGATCAAATGATCCATCCTTGATCCTGGCAGGCTGGCGGCATCAAAGCGGGCACCGACTCGGCGCAGACTCCACTTATTCCCGTCCGGGGGCCCCGCTAAAGTCGCCGCAGCAAATTACGAGGTTCCTGGCCTTGATTATATTGCCTAGAACGGTAATGTTGATGTACAACTGCAACGGGAGAAGATGGTTCTGTAACAGGTTTTTTTTTTTCCTTTTTTTCTTTTTCCCATGTTCTTTTTTTTCTGTCTCCCTTTCTTTTTTTTTTTTTTCGTATTTTCCTTTTTTTTCCCTTGTGGTCTCGTCCTTCTTTCGACTTCACGCAGCACAAACAACGTTCCACCCGCAAAATTATACCCCAAAGGCATCGCCTTTATCTGGCGTGCTATCCATGGGCAGCCCGGGAAAAGGATCGCCCCTCCATTCGCCGTGCTCTCGGTTGCGTCCCCTTTTTTTTTTTTTTTTTGTTTTTTGGTAAATCTCGTCATGAAAACGCGCTTGTTCGGTTCGGTCCAAGGGTATCTCCCCACGTTCATTCCATTCCACTCCATCACGCTCTCGTACATTCATCTTAGCGCATCGAGCCACGAGCAGCGCAGAAGTTTAAACTTTTACGTCCCATGCCAAGCGTAGTGGGGGAACAAGAATCGGTCGCCAAACTACGTAATACTTTCCCCGGGAGGGGTTTTCCCAAACAGGTACAACAAGGAAAGAAACATGACTGGTGCGCTGAATTGGGTTTGACGTTTTTTTTGACGTCATTTTTCATGGCCAGTTGCCCCTGTTGCTTTTTTTTTTGTTTTTGTTTTTTTTTTTGCCCCTTAGGAATGCTCGTGGCGCCGATGCCAGATGGTGAGTTTTGTGGGTTTGGAGCACAGTGCGTTGTGGTGTACTTGGCTGGCTGGTCGGGGCGTGCACAGCGTTGTCGTGAATCAACCCGATGAATGATTTATTTTGGAAAAATGCACGGTATGAGCAAGGAAACGATGAGGAGAGAAGATGGGATTGAAACAAAATATAGACAAAAAAAAAAAAAAAAAAAACGTACCTTATGGAACGGACGGCGGGCTCGCCTAATGCTGGACTGAACTGCACAGTGCAGAGGGTTGAGGCAGCCTGGGCCTCGGAAAAAAGGTGTGGACTTGGACGTCGTGAGGCTTATGCACGGCCACGGACGAGCTACCTTGGTGCTCCAGCAAGTACATACATACAATATGTAAGTACTAGGTAGGTAGGTAGATGGTAAAAAAAAAATAAAAAAAAATAAAAAACTCACATCCCCAACACTAAACCCGAGAGCACGCGTGAGCATCCCTTTCAAGCTTGAACCCCAAGCGACATACACCTCCACGCCCGGGCTCCCCCCCCCCCCCCCAACCACAGTACATTGTAAATGCATTTCTTTCCTCTGTACAAAGGACATGCAAAAAAAAGTGTGGACACTGGGCAGCCTCTCTCGGCATCAAAGACCCTCCCCTAGGCACCGATCTGTAAGGATTCATGTTTCTGTTTTGGGCCCAAATTAGGGCGCTCCCTGGAAGTGGGCTCCCCCTGGTGCAGGTACAAGTGCAGTGAGGCCTGATGATGCCGAGTTTTGGGGCGATACGCGAAGGATTGGGGCGGTGGGTGAGACTTTGGTAGGTGGCAGGTAGGTAGGTTTAAAAAAAAAAAAAAAGGGAAAAGGAAAGAAAAGAAAAGGCACGTAACGGCAAAGGAACACTTTTGTCTGTGTTTCAGGGTTTCAGGATTTTAAATAGCAGCCACATGACAGGTCAGGTTCCTGATACCGGCGTGGCGTTTCAGTTGGCGCCCCCGTGTCTTTTTCGGGTCACGTTGCGAACGTGTCGGTGTTTTTTTTTTTTTCTCCTTTCCTCCCGTTTACAGTTTCTCCGTGAGGGCTGAAACAGCGGCAAGAGAACGTGGTGGGTAGGCTGTGTTTTTTTTTGTTCTTTCTTTTTTTATTCCCGTTTCAGGCCGCTAGATGGGTTCTAGAGATCGTCTTTTGCATGGGGTACTGGTATCGTGACTACTATCGAACGATTCTTTGGATGACGTAGGTTTCTTTTTAGTTCATCATCATAATCATCATCATCATCATCATGCCCATGTTAGTGGCATCGCGTCGATCTACAGTATGGATAGGGGTGCAGGTTGGTCCATAAGAACAAACCCAGGCTATACTCTCTATTTTGCCCAAAAGCGGCACAGGGTCGGCTGGCGAGCCCCAGATTCTCGCATCGCATGTCCCATGTCCGGCACCAACGCGCTTGTTCCCAGAATGTGTGCACAATTATACATGCGTGCGTGCATGCATGTACATGTACATGTAACGTAATGCATGCATACTGCACATACATGGTATGCCCAGTCTCACAACAGGCATCTAGGATCAAGCTTCTGTCTCCTGCGAGATGGCAGCAACGTCAGGGGAGGTCATGGTTATCCCTGACGTGTGCTTGTCCGTTTTAGTGCCACAACAATGTTGGAAAGAGAGGGCAAACATGATGCCTCCAGCCTCCAACCTCCAGCCTCCCAGTGCCCATCTCAGTGCTCACCCGCCCGCAGGAGTCTGAGACAGGTCTGGCGAGATGCGGAATCGGGCATCACATCAATCACCAGCATGCTGAGTCGCGTCCCGCTCTGCCCTGCTCTGTCTGTCTGTCCTTCGCCGTGACTAGATGAGTGCAATGGTCAAAAAACGCGGGGTGTGTACATGTGCATATGGATGTACATATGTAGGTACCTACCTCCCTTGTAGGTACTTGCTTACCTCTTAGACATGTCTTGGAATCTTGACGGCTCAGAAAAGCTTGGTCGGACACGACACTTTCGAGGTCGAAGTGAACACCCCCCCCCCCCCCTCTGTCTTTTTCGTATGTATATGCACTGTCCAACGGATAGAGACACGTACATACATGCACATGTAGATTAAGTTTGTAAAGTCCTCTTATTCTAGTCCAAACCCTACGCTGCCGTGTGCAGAGTTTGTTGGGCGGCCGAATCTTTTTGCAAATGAAGGCGATGATGCCGGGGCTTTTGCCACATGCATACATATATCATATGTCGATGGGTACTTAAGTATGTGGAGGCTCGGCCGAAGATTCCCTGCAGAGCCGGAGAACGGATTACGAGTTTCCCTGTGCGCCCTTGTTGGCCGGATACTTGACGGGTCGGTTGAAAGGTTGCTCCTTGCTCTTGCTCTCCCACTCGGGACTCGGGAGGCCTTATCCTTGGGCCGGAATCCACGGCCAAAGCCTGGCATCGGGGCCCGCTCAGATGGCGTTCCCTTGACCGATTGCGTGTATGTGCATGCATGTTCGGCCGCGGCTGTTTCGGTCTACTTGGCGATGTGATATGCATTTGGCGTTGTCGGCAGATGCGAATCCTCGGTTGGGTGGCCGTCTTTTTGCAATGGTTTTTTTTTTTTTCGTAGGTAATCTTTTGTGGTCGGATTGTGCATACAATGTACTCTTGCAGCTGGTCAGCTGTAGCCTCCATGGCAGCCAGCTATCAGGATCCATCAGGGAGGGGACCTGCACAGTGGGTGGCAGCCGCCCCCGGGTCTGGCACCGTCGCGCTTGCCTTTCCAAGCACACGCCAACTTTGAACTGTGGAGGATCATGGGCCAAGGCAGCAATCATGAGCTGTGGCTTCCCCTGGCTTTGACTTTCTTCTTGCATGGCATGGAATGTCGCTAGCCAAAGACTCAGCCGCTAAGCCTTATTCATCCATTGCCTAATCCATTATTGGGTGCGATTTGCCCTTTCATGGCGGCCAGACGAAGCTGATCTGCTCAGCTCAAAGCTCAACGAGAGCGTTTCGTTTGACTACGCAATCTCCGTCAACGGGCCCAACAACTAGGTTGGTTTGATTTACCCGCCCTGTATCCGCAAGACGTCAGTTTGATGCCATGATGCGATTCCCAGCGTAGTTGGGTACCGAAAGAAAGAGAAGGAAAAAGAAATCATCCTCTCGCCTGAAGCCTCTCGAGTCCGCAATCAAAGCCCCGCTCGCGGACTGGACATGCTGGCGAATGTTCAATGATGTTCAATGTTCAATGTTGACACGTCAAACCCCGAAACACTGACATTTTCCACATGCGGTGGCTGCCACGTGCCATCACAGCCTTTGCGTCAGGCAAGCCGCAAGACATGTCATCACGCCGTGATGCAGGGCAGGCCGCGGGACGGTTTTAATGTTGGACTAGAGCCGATATTAATGTCGTCCCGATCACCGATGCGTGGCGCACCCGGATGTCGTCTCAAGCTGCCATCAGCTTGCCATCAGCTTGCTGTCAGCTGTCATATCTGTCATGTCTGCCATGTCTGTCATGTCAGGATATCAAGGGCCTGCAAACAGCCACGTCAGCCATGTCTCAGCTAAAAAGTAAGAATGAAGCAGGTAATCAAGTACAAACCTGCGCAACGGCAAAATGTCAAGTGACCACTTTGGCCAATCGCATCGCGCCTGCTCCCCAGAGGGGGCCCCGTAGCGGCGTAGACGTAATTGACCGAGGGCGCCCCACTCCGAGCTCAGCCACACCACAGCAGAACTCGTCCAGAGTCAAGAGTCACGAGCAAGACTCCGGCCTCTGACTCCAGACTCCAACGTGGTTCGTCCTTTTCCTCTTCCTCCTCTGGCGGATCATCGCGTGTTACCACCAGAGTGGTTGATGCTAACGATTTCAGGTTGATTTGACTCGCGCGCGCCCTGACTTTGAGTCTTTCCCCCTTTCTGCCTCAACGTACAACTTGTCGGTACCTGTCTACAACCTAGTACAGAGAGAGAGTCCCGAGTCCCGAGTCCCGACGCTATTTCTAAATTCTCACACTGCAAAACGAGGACCACTGACAACATGGACAAAGAAAATCCCCCCCCTCCACCCCCCGCAATACACAGAGCCGCACTCGGGACAATTTCGTCACACCTACACGCCGTTGGACTCGATGGGCCATGCTGCTCGTGGGCACATGGTCATGGACACATGAGATCGACAGACCGGCGTGGTTTGACATGGCATACATTGGACTCGAAGGATTCATGGTGCGAGGCCAACGACTCCAATTCCCTTTCTTCATCCTGCTGTGTATGGCAGCAGCATGGTGCCTCACTGCTTCCTGTCACTTCTCACATGGTATTGCAGTTCTCCATAGCAGAGCAAAGCCCACGGACCCGCCAGTTCACATGATGATGTGCATTGTGAACCGTCGACGAACAGAACCGCCTGCGCAATCGGCGTGTCATCGGATTCTGGGGCGCAGATGGTGCATTCGG
>AFRA01000324.1:0-32633 GCA_000223055.1 Claviceps fusiformis PRL 1980
ATTATAATATTATAAGTCTTAATTATAAATAGAGTTAATATTAAATTTATATATTTATATTTTATAATAAATTATAAATTTTTAATTATAGGATTTTATTTAGTATAAAAAAAAATAGAATAAAGATTTATTTTAAATTTACACTAAATCTAAAACTTAATTATTCTCTCTAGCTATTTATACTTTAACCTTAAGAGTCTTAAGTTTAATTAACGCTCTTTAGTGCTCATCCTTTCGCTTAATCTCTCTTTAAATAGCGTTAACCTTAGCTTACACTCATTAAATATTTACTTCGCACTCTTGTATATCAATAGTACTTTGTCCTTGTGATTGCATCGCTATTCATCGTAAGTTGCTTTACAATTAGCAATTTCTATAAAGTCAAGCTTATTAGCATTAGAATCGATCCGAAATCAATCCAGAACCAATACTTATACCCTATCCTAGGCGTTTATGGCTGGCGCCAGGGAACACTACTTAAGGTTATGCTATAGTCCGACCGTGTATCGTTATCATTATCAAGGTTAAATACAAGCCTACGCGATAGGGAGTTGGTAGTGTCCGACATGCTTAGGCTTCTAGCCTAAGAGCTAGCGTGGCTTTATGTGTCTTCTAAGTCCAACCCTAGCTCTGCTGTAGGACTTAAGGGTTATAGTTAATTATGCCGCTACTGTCGTTTCTGCTCTATATCACATTAGTATATATATAAAAAAACATATACTAATATCTCTTACTTTTTCTACTTTCCTAGTTCATGAACCTTCCTCGTAAGGACATATCCCAATAACTTGTCTGTATCTGAAACCCACGCTTTACGCGATCCTTTTGTAGAAGATCCTAGTCTAACTAGCAGCTTGATTAGATAGCATAAAGCAATGGAACGTATCTACCTAACCAGTGATATGTATTAAAATATAGTATCTTTACTACATTATTATTTAATGGAAGTATATCCCAGTCTTTTGCCGGCATAGGCAATGCGGCGCAACATAATCCAGAGCGAATTACAGGGCGTTGTTTATATTGTACCCATTCCTTTATAGAAGGCCAAAGCTCTAGAAGAGTAGTAGTTAGGCAATATAAATAATTCCGAATTGATCTGGAATTGAATACATACCAAGTATTAAGCCACAAAGTTCATTATACTGTAAGATAGATTAAGCTTTTAAAAGGGAAAGTAAACGTTTACGCTTTCTATTTAGCCCAGTATCTGTATTAGAGCAATATTTTTCAACGCCTCTTTGGAAATAGGTATAACAGAAGCAAATGCATTGTTATGCTTACCATTCCCAATCCCGCTTTTCAGTATTATAATTATTCTATAGATATAAGCCAAGACCTTTATAGAAATTAGTATATATATATAGTTTAGAAACAATAAAAATTTAGAAATACCTTGTGCACATTGCCAATCTTGATCAAGTATAACTCCAATAATTGATTAACGTTCTACTAAAGTCAATGTATCTTGTTCTAAGAGATACTTCCACTGTACAGTAATATTAAACTTTTCAGATAAAAGTTTAAATACAGTACAAAACATATAGTAATACATATTACATGTCTCACTATTTGTAAATACGCAAAGTAAAGGTATAGCTATAAATATTATTAGTAATAAATAGTATAAGAAAGACAAAAAAAAAATACCTTTTTTAAGCACTAGACTGTACCATGCCCAAATAAGTTCAATATTACCATGCTCCTAAAGATATTTATAATTTACATTAAGGGAAAAATGATTTATTTAGGTGTGTTTCCACTAAAGCGCCTATTAGCTATAGAAACAGATTACTATTCAATGTGTTCCATTATCAATAAAGTATTAAATCCACTAATTTATTAGTTCTATATACAATATCTATTGTTCTAAAACACTAACCTAAGCTTTATCTTATTATTAAGTAAGGTATTCGTAAAAGATAGCTAATTACAATGACCCTAAAGGAAAGAGAATTATTTGCTCTTTTTAGAGAATTGCACAAATATAGTCGGTATTTGCCAGGCTATAATAGACATTAGAGAGACATTTCCCTTTATTCTTATTTATAAACTGTATAAGTTCGGTCGATTTAAGAAAGCTATCTATTTTTATATACATTTAATTAGCGTTTAAATTAATCCCAAATTGAATTCGCTCTCTGCTTAAGGTGCCTTACTTAGACTTATATAAGGTTTACTAATCCAATATATAATGCATACTAAGCCAGATATAATTAATAGAGGGACCTTAGAGGGTGGCGGTGGGGGATGTTTATATTCTCTATAGGAGGATATAATAATCCAAGGAGTTGTCGCAATTAATGTTAGGATAAAGAAATTGTATGTAACATTGTATGTTACCTATTTAAGCTCTATATTACTATTAAGATAGTTATAGTTTAAATAAATTAGTGCTTTTTACTTATATTTATAATTAGGGTAGAATAAGTTTTTATTAAATATTTACTATATATTGTTTTTCTTTGTAAATTATTTACAAAAAAAGAGCATTCCTCATTAAAATAATTTAAATGCGTATTTTTAATAACGCTTTTAATATCATTATAATAATCCACAAACTCTTATTGGGTAAGACTATAAAAGTGATTTTCATTTCAGTCAAATTCTTCCATATCTTGATTATAGCAGCGAATATAAAGTTGTTTAAATTGTATAAACTGCCCAAATTGAGATTGTTTAATTATAGGCTAACAAGAATTAGTATATAGTTAGCAAGATGTTTTTCGTTTAAATTTATTAAGGATTGCAAGAGCCTAACTATATATAAATAAGACATTAGATAATAACTAAATATAGTAAATAAATCTATAGATATTATATACCTTATTACTCTTTTTTAAGTTATAATTTCACAGATCTTTTCCTAAATTTTTAATATAGAGTCTAGTAACTTAGATATAACAACTATATAACTAGAATAACGTAGGGTAGGGGCAAGATTTAGATAGGCTTTTCCTCCAGTATACTGATACTTATAAAGTTAAATAGGTATAGATCCTATTGTAGTAGAAGTTATAGTCTCTAGAGGGTAAGATCGTTTAATTCTATATTAAATGCACTTCTAAGGGCGAGATATATTCTCTTTTAATAAAGCCTCTATTAGAATTATATACATAACACTATTTAATAATGTCTATAGCATTTTAGGAATTAGTGCAGCGTAGAATACTTTACTAGTAGATAATACTTTTTATTGTTAGAGTGAAGAGTAGTCGCTAAATATATATCTTAAGAGTATTAATGGCTGCTTACTAAAATGTACCTAGCATATTCTTAGTAAATAAATAATATAAAAATAGAAATACCTTTATTTTACCTAATTCTAAGGAATATACTCTAGGGCTAGTTTAGGAAATGTTTTATATTGTAATATATCATTAAGGTCTCCAAAATCACCTAGATTAATGCCTAAATTGTCGTGCATATTTAGTAAATCTAGGAAAATATCGTTATCTATAGTTTCTTCTATTGCATTTTTTGACGTATTTGATTTAATAGGGAATAATATAAACAAAGAAAGTATAAAGAATTATATTCAATAAAGACGGATTTCCTTTGCAATGCAATTAGAATCCGATCCCAATTCAATCCCAAATTGAATCCAAATCGATCTCTATGGAAAATTTTCTATGGGAAATTGGTAGGAATTGCACGCAACACCGCGCGCCACGGTCGCTGATCTCAGCCAATCAAATTATAGTGTGGGCTCCACCACAACCTCAGCTGAGGTCAGTGCCCCACCTCACCTCAGGTCAGCTCACTCGAAAAACCTCAGTTGAGCTGTAGACTCGATTGTATTTGTCATTGTTATCAAATGTAATTTGGATCGTTTTTCGTGTTTTCCCTTTACCTTTTTTTTTTCCTTTTTTCTTCTTTTCTTCTTCTTCTTTTCTTTTCTTTTTTTTTCTTTTTCCATTATGTACCGGGGGTTCCAAGGCATGTAACATACGCTTCTCTTGCTGTAAAAGAGAAAAGAGAAAAGAAACGAGAAGGGGAAAAAAGGCCAAACTACCTTTAAACATTCGCTCAGCGTCCTCCCCCGTCCCCGTCTTGACAAAATAACTCATCTGCTGTCCATTTTTCGTCCTGGTGATGAGCTTGAAGGTGGATGAGAAGCCGGAGTGGCCGTGGGGGCGAATCGTGGCGTCTTGGTCTTGCAGGTGGAGAGCTCTGAGGATGGCGACGTCGACAGGGGGATTGGGTTTCATGATGGGGATCGGGGTTGGTTACATGGATGGATTCAGCGGATGGTTTCAAGGGGTGGAATAGCATGGGAAAAGGAAAAGGAAATAGAAAGAAAAAGAAAAAAAAATCCCAGCGAGGTGTAAAGCGTAGATTATGGATGGTAAGACGCTGTGCATCAAGACTGGGACGGGACACGTGCGGCGTGACGTCAATATTTTGCGTGCGTCTGGTGCCGAACCACACGAGGCACAACCAAAAAATAAAAAAAAGAAAAGAAAAGAAAAAAAAAAGAAGAAGAAGAAGAAGCTTTACTTCCGCAAGGAAACCAAAACGGGCGGTGGTAAACGCCGCACAAACGTAAGGCGGCATAGAACGGATCCGGACCAGAGAAATATAAGAATAAAAATAGATTTGGCATCTCAAGGCACGGCAGTGAAGAAATCCGCCGGGCTGTGCAGGGAACCGGATCGAACCGCGGCGTGTAGCAACTTGCAAGATGTCCCCAAGTACATCAGCTGTGATTGATAAAGGTCAGGTACAATGTGCTCGACATCGAGTTGCCCGCGAGTCAGTGCCAGGTGCGTAGACCGGTACATACTATTTAGCCTGTTTCTTGTGACCCTATTTTGGCCCTATTCTGGCCCTATTCTGGCCCCCCGTCGGCCTTCCTGGTCCCTGGCAATGGGTGGATAGACATCCCACGTGGAACCAGCCAACATCGGAAACACGGTCCGTGAATTCTTGTGCTCACAATGACACCAACCATGGACGAGTACACAACAACACGATAGCGCAAAAAGTGTGGATTCGGGATTGGAAAGGAAGCACGCATGGCGAAAAATCATAAGTATTGCATATATCATGAACTTTCTACACTAAAGTCCAAAAAAACGCACCCCGTAGTCCAGTCGCAGTGAACCTATACTACAAAGAAAAAGAGAATATACAACCGAGAAGAAGATGTACTTGAAACAGTAAAAAAAAGAGAGACAGAGAGAGCATATTTTCATGACAAGAAAAGTTAATACAGAACAATAATATAGAAGAGAAGGAGACTAAATGACAAAAAAAAGAAGTAAGAGAAATAAAACAAAACAATATATTGAAAAAAAAAAACCATAAAAAATAGAAAGGGAATATGGAAGAGAAGAGAAAAACAAACGCCACAGTTGCCAGGTATCAAGTCTATAAGCCCATTGCCACGCCATATTTGCTTGCGCAATATTCTGTACCATTATTCCTCCACCCAGAACCCCAATCCATCTGTTTTTTTCTCTCGCTGTTGAAATAGCATAGATATAAGAAAAGAGCGCGCGTGCGTGAGTGTGTGGATGCACCGCATTCTCATTCACTTGCTGCGCGCCATCTCAATGTGTGTCGTTGTCGTGATATCATAGCCATAGTCGCCCGCGAGGGTGATTTCGTCCGAGTCCCGTCTCGCGGGTGCTCCGTAGCCGTATTGGCCGTTTTGTTGTTGTTGTTTTTGTTGTTGCTGTTGCTGTTTTTGTTGCTGCTGTTGCTGCTGCTGCTGCTGTTGTTGTTGCTGAAGGTGATGGGCGTAACCCGTGTGCGGTCTCTGGGCAAGAACGTTGAAGCACTTTGCGCAGGGACACGTCGGGGTGGCGTTGAGAGGAGGAGGAGGGGTCATGTGGCGAGCGAACCAACTCTTCATTTGGGAAGGCATGTTTTGGTTGGTATGGTTTGTGTGTCGTGATGGTTTTGTATGGTTTGTACTTGTGCCGTTCTTGTTGTTTGCCCGAGAGTCGACAGAGGAGTGGAAGGCCAATGTGGAGAGCAAAGGAGGAAGCGGCACCGCAAGGAGCAAAAGAAGAAAAGAAGAAAAAAAGGAGAAAAAGAGAAAAAAGGAGCAAAAAGGAGCAAAAGGTGTGTGTACAACGTTGAATGCGTTTCAAGGGCACTCTCTGTGTACGACGCAGGTGCCGAGATAGGAAGCTGTTGGTCAAAGATTTTGATACCTCAAACAGTCGTCTTGGATGCGTTTGAGGCTGGCGGGATAGGTATTGGAGAGATGGGAAAGGTTCTGATAGCACAAAGGCGACAAAGAAGGGTGCAACCCAGAGTATTTATACTCGTGCCATTATGACTTTTTTCCGCCAACAAATGTCAGAAGTGGCAAAGAAGGACGACGATTTATATAAAAAAAAAAAAAAAAAAAAAAGAACCCACCAGACGTATCCAAGCCCGCCCCGGTCTCCCCGGCTGCTTCCCCGCCAGAAGAGAAAAAGAGAAACAACTGAACCAGAACTGAATCGCCAACAGAGATGGCCGGGTGCGTCAAATGCATGTGGAGGGAACCAGGGCCGGGCACAACAAGGTGGAGACGCACGACGGACCGGAGACGGCACATGATCAAGCGATCAATCATCAATCATCACTCATCACTCATCACTCATCAAGCCAGCCCAATTCCCAATCCCTGCTTCTTTATTGGCGATTTGTCCGAGAAAGAATATACATATATATATTACAATGTATGTATGAAGTTCATGTCGTTGTTTTGTCATCAGGGCTTTCTTGACCGCAGCTACTTTTTCTCTCCTCTTTTTCTGTCGTTTCTTTTTACGCATACAAGCCTAGAAATCACCCGACGATGGAGTGACCTGATGCCATGGAGACTGTAACCCTCCCCTGGGACACACGCGCCATCCATGTCAGATCGGCGGGTCCTTCCAGAAGCCAAGGAAAAAGGAAAGAAGACGAAGAAGAAGCAGACCAAGAAGTCAGGGGGGGGAGGGGGGAAGAAAAACAACAAAAGAGAAAAAAAGGAAAAAGAAAAGAACAAGTAAATGACACGATTTACATGGTCCTCCTGACCGCATGTTAACAGCAGCACAACCCTCCCTTGTCATTGAGCAAGACAGCACAACTTTATGTGCATCTGATAGAAAGGTGCATTCTATGTACCTGCATATGTAGCGTGATTGCTTATCGAACTGTGCCCCTATTCCGCCTTGCCTCTCTTGTTTTTCATGCATGGAGCGAAATCCAGGTTTTTTTTTTTCAAGTATTTTCTTACATTAAAAAAGGTCGGTTTGATAAGGTTCCCAACAAAGAACAGTAGTAGCATGGATTCGGTTCAAAATGCATTACAAAATACAAAATACAAAAGAAAGAAGAACAATATACGAAGGAGAAACAATCCTGATTCGTATAGAATTATGTATTTTCTATCCACAACAAAAAGCACTTCTACCCGTTATCCGTCATCGAAATGCTCTGCAGCGCAAACTCCAAGCTTCATGTCCAGCAGCAGCAAAAAAAAGGGGGGGCGGCAGAGATCGCATCAGCACAAAAAAAAACCCACTGAGACATACATCCTTAACAAACTGTCCTATACGGTAATAAAAGAGTCGAAAGAATACAAATACAAATACAAATACAAATGCGTGCGACATTTGTCGGGAGTTGCAGTGGATGGCTGTGTGTGCGTGTGCGTGCGTTCGTGCGGCCGCAGATTGGATCCTCGTGCCTTTTTTAAAAAAACCTTGTTTCCGAGGCCCATGGTTTTCTCTCTCTCTTTTTTTGTCCCTTTTCTCTCTCTCTTAAGTTGGATTAAGATTTGGTTGGTACCGGCGTCGTTGTGAGCTTTTTCCAGTTTGGTCGTTTCTCGTCTCCTGAATGGTCGGCGTTTGTCACATCTCGCATTCTCTTGTCATGTACATATGTACATACACACGTACAGATGTATACCTCCTTCAGGTAGATACATTTGCCTGTACATGCACCCTCTGTGCATACTACATATATTACCGAGACATGTAATCACACACAGCTGCGTCCGTAGGTGGGTCATGGCATCATGTTGCAGCCGTGTCCCCAGCCTCGGAGGAACCAGACCAGACATCGAAAGCGCTCGGAAAGACTCGTCAGGACTCGTCGGGGCTCGTCTGGGTTCGCAGGGTTCGCAAGCTTCGCAAGCCGACCCAAGACAATCGATATTGTTTCACGGAGAGAGTCCAACAACGGGACCAGAACCTGGTTTGGTCCCGACGCGGGTTCCAGCTTGAGTGCCCTTCTACTCCGCGCTTGTACACAAGAGTCACAGATAAAGTGAGTCTCACGCGTTATGCGGTGACGACATGGAGTGTTTCACCAGCCAGACTCGGCATGCACATAGCCAAAGCAAGTCCGTCCATGTCAGGCCGCGCGGTTGTGGGATAAAGGCATATACAAACCCCCCCAGACCCGACCCGATTCCCGTCCAGCAATTCACGAAAAAAAAAAAAAACCAAGCGTTTTGGCATGATGCAGCAACAATACATACACTTGGCCTTGGCCTCTGACTTGTTCACCTCCGAAAAATCTATGAAATTGTACATGCAATGCTTCCTGTTGCCAGTCAATAGCAACAATGTCCAACCTAGATACCCAGCGTAAATTCTACACCGACGTCAATGTCGCGCGCTATAAAAGGCACACCTGTTAGTATTTGATATTTCCAAGGGTAAAAACATTGACTTAATAAATGAGAAAAGAAACTCACCCATCTTGACCACCTTGGACAACTGAACAGACTTCTCAGCAGCGCTCTGCAAGTCGTCAATGGAAAAAATCTTCATGCCAGACTCGTTGATCAGCTTGTGAGCCTGCTCGACGTTGGTGCCCTGTAGACGGGCAATGATGGGAATTTTGAGGTTGAGGTTCTCAACCGTCTTGATCAGGCCAGTGGCGATGTGATCGCAGCGGACAATACCGCCAAAGATGTTGACAAAAATGGCAGTCACCTTGGGATCGCTGGTGATGAGCTCAAAGGCCTCCTGAATGGCAGCGGGGGTGGCACCGCCGCCCACGTCGAGGAAGTTGGCCGGTTGTCCGCCATTGAGCTTGATAATGTCCATGGTCGCCATGGCCAAACCGGCACCGTTGACCAGACAGCCAATGTCACCATCGAGCTTGATGAAGTTGAGGCCAGACTTGGCGGCGCGCACCTCGTCGGGATCCTCTTGACTGGTGTCGCGCCACTCGAAAACCTCCTTCTGACGAAAGTCGGCGTTGTCATCAAAGCCGAACTTGGCATCCATGCAGAGAACTTGGTGGTCACTCGTCTCCGAAAGAGGGTTGATCTCAATCTGTGTAGAGTCTCGTTCGGAAAAGATCTTGTACAATTTCTGGATGGTGTCCTTGGCGTCCTCGATGCACTGTTCGCTGAAACCCAGCTTGGTCGCAATCTCGCGGGCAATCTCGTCAGTGACGCCGACGTTGATGTCGATGTAGTTGGTGTTGATGGCATCAGGGCTCTCCTTGGCAACGGTTTCAATGTCCATGCCACCCTGCGACGACGAGACAATGACGGGGGTTTGTGAGGCTCTGTCCATGAGGATGGCCAAGTAGAACTCGCGTCGGGCGAACTTGCGCTCGCAGATGTAGACAGCGTTGCAGAGACGACCGCCAGCACCCGTCTGCTTGGTGATAAGCTTGTGGCCAATCATCTGTTGAGCAAACATCTCGGCCTCGTGAGGCGAGTAAATGACTCGGACACCTCCCTTGAGGCCATTGTCAAAGGTACCCTTTCCACGTCCTCCAGCGAGAACCTGGGCTTTGATGACCATGTCCTCCGTGCCGATTTGCTTCGCAACAGCCTTGGCCTCCTCGGCGGTTTTGGCTACGGAACCCTTGGGGACACCAACGCCATACTATAAACCAACTTTATTGTCAGCCAACTTTGGAAGTGCGAAATGTTGTTTGCCCACTTGTTATAAAAGGGGGGGGCGGGTGTGGGACGGTGTTGTGTTCGGGGTCGTCGGTACCTGTCGCAAGAGATCGGCGGAAAGGTACTCGTGGATACTCAGAGCTCGTTTTTGTTGAGCAAGGCCGGGAAGTCTGACGGCCGGGGCAATCTGCAGCTGTTGTGCAATCTCAAGTCAGTTGCTGGACACCCGCATTATGGTCACGAATGAGAAGATGAGGGCGAAGGGGAAGAAAAAAAGTTCAATCAAGGGGAAGAACAAGCCACATTGACAAACCTTGGAGGCATTCAAGGCCGACGCCAGAGCGCGTCTGCGGCTGGAATTGAACATTTCGGCTGGAGGCTAGCAACAATTAGTTGCAGAGGAACAGACAGAAACGAATTCGCTAGGGGGGCGGACTGAAAAACAAGACGACGAAGATGAGGTCTTGAATGGATGCACCAGAAGCAGCTCTCCAAGTGGAAACCGTCGGTACGTTGTAGCGCGCCATTGCCGTTGCGGGAACCCGAGTTTCGCCGTGGACATGGGTCGGAAAAAGGTGCTGCCGTCCATGCTCCCCATGTCATGTCTGCGGGGCCGGGCTAGGCTGTCTCATCCGACGCGAACGGTTGGTTGGTTGTGCGTGCATTCGACGCAGTCATCAGTCATGGCCATGCCAGCTGACAATACCATGTCATGTCCTGGTACGTTTCTCCGATTTTTCTTGCAAGTCATCCAGGAAGAAGAAGAGAAAAGAAGAAGAAAAAAAGGTTGATGGCGTCCAAGTCCTCGATCCTCGGCACGACGGACCCGAAAGTTCAAAACTTCACGATACTGGCTTCCCATTCGAGTTTCCCCACTCCAAAAGGGCAGACCAGCCTCGCGTGGCCTACAATAGGAGGCTCATGCGCTCATTCATGTCAGACCGCAAATTCCGCGACACATTCGAAGCAAGTCTGCCCCTCAAGTCCGTCGCAGCATGATGCGGACGTTGTTTGCCTGGTCCCGTCCCCAGGTCTTAATGTCCATCCGTCGTACCAGACGCACCAAGATGCAAAACCCCATGCTCATGGCCGGACTGTGCCCAATCCCACGACGCCGTCGGTATGCACCTCGTACACCAACCATTCCCAGGAGACAATGCAGAACATCCAATGTCCCGCCTCGGAGCTGACTGGGATTTTTTTTTTCTTCCTTTCCGGTGCTTATTGTCATCTGTCGAGCATATTCGTCAACATGATCAATGCAGGCGCTGCTCCGGCGAGCGTGCCGGCGGTGTAGCAAATGTTTGATTATTGTGTTGGGAAGAAAGTCGAGGCTACGATATAATTCCATGATGATCCCTCACCCAAGTATAAGCCATGCTCTTAAACTTATTATTGGTTGTTGCTGTTGGTATTTTCCAGGTGTCTCGCAGGCCTGCTTCACATATCCATATACTTATAAATACGTCTGGCTTCCCTGGCTTCCTTTGATCGCTTCTGGCTGCCCAGACCATCTTTCCTGAGTCGCTTCCTCATGGCAATCTTCCTGCCAACGTCTGGCACCACAGGCCTTGGACTGACTGTGGTATGGATTGTGCTTTCGGTGGTCGCACTCGTATGGACAAGACATCGAATGGTCGATCGTCGTATTCGACTCATTGGCGGCAAGCGAGCCCACGTCTTGGCCAGTAATTTGTATTCTGGTGAGTTTACTATGCCAGTTCCATACATTTATACATATATACATACATACATACACACACATTTATATGTATATATCATATTTCCTCGCAGACCATGGATGGTTGTCGTTAAGTCCAGGCCATGATCACCTTGCTCATTTGGTACTTCTTCTCCGTTCCCTTCGTCGTCCACTTTCTCCTCCTTTATTTCCCCCCCTCCTCTTCTTTCTTCCTTCTTTTCCACTGTAGCCTCCAAGTTATACATTCAAATTGGCAAGCACCAATATCACAACCGTCTCGCACAACTATGCAACGACATGCTGGATCGTCCACACAAGCACTGCGCAGAGTTCAGCTTGACAGGGAGCAAAAGAGTCCTCATCACACGGGAACCGGAGCAGATCAAGGCCATCCTGGCCACCAAGTTTAGCAGCTTCGGTCATGGACCGCAGTGGCATCGCTTGTGGATGCCTTTCCTCGGGGATGGCATCTTTACCACTGATGGCCCAGAATGGCATCGGAGCCGAGGTCTGATTAGACCAATGTTTGTCAAAGAGCGGCTCAGGAATCTTGCCATTTTCGATACGTGTACCACCAACTTGATGGCAAAGTTGCCTTCGTCTGGCACGACAGTTGAGATGAAGACTCTATTCTACAGATGGTCATTAGACACAATCACAGATTTTCTTTGGGGGGAATGTGTGGGCAGTCTAGACGAGTAAGCCATTTTTTTCTCTTTTTCTGTTAATTTACTTCAACCACGGGTAGCTGTATAAGGTTCTTTGTTCTCGGTTTCTAACCAGCAATGCTATCGTTTAGTCCCCATCACGAAGTCGCAGAGGCTATGGCAACAGCCCAGCGGATTCAGATGTACATTTTTGTTTTAAAGTATGGTTGACTGTTTCCGTCCAATTTGTTTCAAAGATGCCTGCTTACTGAACACAATCTTTCTTTTCTTTTTATATATATTTACACTTTTGTCCCGTTTAGCCCCATTGCGCCATTGATTCCGAAAGGAACCTATCATCGCTCCATCAAAAAGATTGAACAATTCATTGAGCCCATCATCCAGCGTGCCGTTGAGCTGCCGGCAAGAGAGCTTGAGGAAATGTCCAAAAATGATGCCCAATTCTCTTTCCTGCACAGCATTGCCCGCGCGTCCAAGGACCCAAAAGTCATTCGAGACGAAATCATGTCCGTTCTCCTCGCAGGGCGAGACACCACAGCCGCTACCATATCATGGGCCATGTACGAAATGGCCCATTGTCCACACTGCTGGAGTCAGCTCCGTCTCGAGGTCCTCGCCGAGCTGGGTCCTCGCGGCACGCCCACTTACGAAGCGCTTAAAAACATCAAGTACCTCAAGAATCTTCTCAACGAGACCCTCCGACTTCACCCGGCCGTCCCCATCAACATGCGCCAGGCGCTCGAGGACACTACCATCCCCGGTCCGCCCGGGGAACCTGAAATTGTGCTTCTCAAGGGCGACACCGTTACCATCAACACCATCGGGATGCATGCCCGGAGGGATCTGTATCCTCCTGTGAGCAACCTCTTCGCAGATCCAAGCATTTTCAGCCCTGAGCGCTGGGAGCACTGGTATCCAACCTCTTGGACGTACACGCCTTTTCATGCTGGTCCCAGGACATGCGTTGGTCAGAATTTTGCGCTGACCAAGATGGCCTTTTGCTGTAAGTTGTAGTCAGAAATAGGCAAGAAGGGGAGAAAAGACGAGGAGGAGGAGGAGGAGGAGGAGGAGGAAGAATGCGAAAAAAGATGAAAGATGAAGATGAAATATGAAGGAAGGAAAGAAAAAGACTTTGGGATTCTTCTAATATCTCTGTTTGCAGTAGCTCGACTGGCCCAAAAGTTCGAGAGAATCGAATACCGAGGTGATTGGCACGCGCAGACGCTGCGAACAGACATTATTGGCACGCCGGCACTTGACGTGCCCATCGCATTTTACCAAGCATGGAATGAGCCTTGCGATCCTGTTTAATTTGCACGGTATGCTGCCATCTTCATCATGGACAGGCGGGACATTGGCCGTGTTGGACGGATTTCCTGAAGTGTAATAGATGGCTGCTCACGACGCTTTTAGTGTATTATATTGCATGGCCAGTTGAGAATCTTGGATTCTTTGCAAGGAACATCAAAAAAAAAGAAAAAGAAAAAGAAAAAGAAACCGATAGTTATTATGATTCAACGAGATGGACTTTACCAGCACAATCATCCAAACCCGTGAATGCTTCTCAACGTCTTGCGCGGAATCAAGAAAACACACCGTTTCGTTTATAAACTTGACTGGTCTCTGGAACTCCACACCTCACCTATAAATGCACCCCACGAGGCCATTCATTACACGACGCTGGCATAATACCCAGGACGACACAGCCTCAAGACGCAGCCTGTCTCCTTGATTCGTTCTCTGTCTTTTTGTCATTTTCTTTTTCGCAAGCAGGGGCCGGCGTGTCATCGCTGCTTGTCGCTCTTCGTATTTGATAGCCTAGAAGGATATAAAATTATTTGGGGTTCAAATCAGTGCTTTCTCTCCCCTTATCCTTTCACAGTTTGGAAAAGTGATCAAGTGTCGTGAGGATGTGCAGGGTAAGTTTCTCTTTTTTTTCTTTTTTTCTTCTTCTTTTCCGTTCTTTTCTTTTTTGCTTGTATTTTGGCTCTCTGATATTATCTGCGTATATTTCCATCTTCTTTCCATGGTCATGGTGCAAGAGCGGTTCGAAGTTGTGCCCTCGCACGGTAATTTTGCAGGATAACGTAGGGTGTTTAGAACTCATGGCCTTTTACATACATATCATGCTGTCTATTTCCATTGTTATTCCCTCTCTGTTTTCTTATTTTCCTTCTATTTCTTTTTTATTCCTTTCTCCTTTTGAGTCTTCTTTTATCCTCATTAATTCCTCTTCCTCCTTTTTTTTTAGAAAAGGAAAAGGCCAAGAAAGGAAGCAAATACACAATATCCCCATCTTGAGCGAATACACCACACAAAAAGTATACAAAATAAATGCGGCCGCATGCGCCAACTCTACGTATGGTGGGCGATCTATATATGTTATTTATTTTATTCTCATTTTTGGCCCAAGACCAGTATATATTCACAAGTCAGCCGCTTAGGGCACGTCTTTGTCTAATCCGAACAATACACAGAGAGAAAAGAAGAAAAAAAAGAAACACTGCGCCTGATGAATGCTGTTTGACTCCCTAGCGTGTGTGTGTGTGCGACGTGACGCCCACAGATTGTATCTTTCAAACAAAAGAGAGGGACAAAAAAAGAAAACCGCCTCTTCTCGACACAGTCGAGCTTATCTAGTCCATGGTCAGCCACATTTTGTGTGATTATAACAACGGACTCCCGTAAAGGATGGATTATATGGGGCCCAAAAGGCCATTCTAAGTGCCTTTCTGCCCCTTCTTCATTCCCCATTTGTGTGTATTCGTCACCGATGAGTCATTAGTGTCTGATTTATTCTCAGGGAGTTTCGTCTCCTGCCGCGATATCCAGCCTCCATGCACGGTTCATACCATGAACGACTCGCCGCAGCCGCATTGTTCCTCTAATAGAGATTGTTAGCACCTTTAGACCTATCCGATGGAAGGAAGAGAGAAGGGGGGTTATGCTGAGAAAGAAAGAAGGAAGGAAGGAAGGAAAAGTAGACATACTTATGTTGGGGTTCTTAAAAACAAATCGCTGATTCAACTTATCCTCCGCCCAGTCCATCTCGCTGCCAATAATGCTAAACAAGGCCTTGCTATCAATCAGCACCTTGACCCCGTCCTGCTCAACCATCTCATCAAACGGGCCCGGCTTCTCGACATATTCAAGATGGTACGCAAGCCCGCTGCAGCCTCGATTCCGGACGCCGACCTTGATGAATTTGGGTTCGGGCTGGTCCAGCATCTCCCGGAGCTGCTGCACAGCCGCGGGCGTAAGTTTCATAGCCGCTTTCCGCGCCCGCAGCTTGGACCGCGGTCGTGCGGGTTTGGGGTTCTGTGCTGTGGTAGTTTGTTCTGTCGAGGCTGGTTCGACGAGCGGCGCCGTGGGCGTGTGCGGCGGGCGCGTCTCGTGGACTCGGGGGAGGATCTCTTCCGGGTGTGCTATCGGCGTGGTCGGCGTCGTCTCGGGCATGTTCTTTCGGTTGGTACTTCGAGCGCTATTGGCGCCCGGTAGAGAATAGGAATGGTAGGCGGATGTAAGGAACCAAGAAATCGCAGGGTGTGGCCGCCGCAGTGCGTGGCAACTTTGTCGCAGCGCGACGCGAGCCACCAAAGGAGCATGTGCGTTCATCTCAACAACATGAGCGGAGAGCAATCCCGTATTTGAAATGGGTTTGTGGTTTTTATTTCGGCTGAGAAAATCGTTTATGGAAGGCGCTTTGCTTCGGGGGTCGTTGTCGTGTGTCTTCGAGGCGTGAGGAAGTTTGGTGACAATGCCGAATGGTCTGTGGACGTACTAGAATCGGCTGACAAAATGAATGGTATGACGATGGTCGAGACTTTGGCTGCCGTGCTGCGGGTGGCATGTTCAGGTAATGCCGTGTTCGGCCGAGCCAATCATCGGTCGCAAATTACTAACTGCTCGGAAATGATGTTGGATTTTGCTGTTCCATCACGCAATCATGCACAGGTCACAGGACTACGTGATTGCCACCAGGACAGGCACGACGAGGGGCCAATCATCATACGTCCAAAGTAAATTGTATT
Organism: Claviceps fusiformis PRL 1980; assembly: GCA_000223055.1. Lineage (NCBI taxonomy): Eukaryota > Fungi > Ascomycota > Sordariomycetes > Hypocreales > Clavicipitaceae > Claviceps > Claviceps fusiformis. The sequence goes on from AFRA01000324.1 coordinate 16,261, forward strand.
GAACTTGGTATGAGTAGTTTTCCAGACATTGCCCGATGAGACGAGATTGAGGGAGTAAACTCGACAGCCAAGTGTCCTTACATCCGTTACCAAAAAAAAAAAAAAAAAAAACCCAACCCGATAGGTATCTTAATTAACGAGTTCAAGGAATATTTCTTCTTGAATGGAATGGTATATACGTGCAGCATAAGTATACTTGAGTACAACTCCTCCAGACGGCGCCACAATACTGTCGAACTTTAGTCTGGCACTATCATGCGCCGCTCTTTGTGAACAAATTTATTCTCAGTACCCGATTACTAAGTCAACTTTTGGAATGGCCTGCTTTGAAGAAAGTTGCCACCTGATGCGGGATTTCTGACAAATTACATAGCGCGCCGCGCCGCGCCGCCAAGATAGCGTCGACCAGGAGACTACGGGAAAGCTATCTCTCAACACGCAAAAACTCCTCCAACGACACGGTTGAGGGCTTTCGTCCCGACGCGAGGGAACAACTTGGTCCGCGTTCCCTTTGTGTGTCCATGAAACCGTGTGAAATTTCGATGCGAGCCGTGAGTGGCTTTCGGTCCCGTCAAGTCCTCAATAGTGTTTGTTCCGAGGCGGAGCTGATAAGCCACCAGACCCAAAGGCAAGTATTGTAGCCGTACTTGGAACCATGTCTTGAAGCGTCATCACGAAGCCACACGATTGAGGCGATCCGAATTTTGCTTTGCCGCGAGCGAGCGAGGATGCCCGCAAGAAATTCATGGGGCCTGTTCTCTAGAGATGTTTCTAATTCATCAATGCCATTCTGAGTCTCGTGTTGGGGAGTGTGACGGCCGATCTTTTTTCTTTTTTCTTTTCTTTTCTTTTTTTTTCTTTTTGGCAGACGGGTGATTCAGGGACTGGTCCAGGTTCACGACCGGCCGGAGTGTAGCGCACCCGAGACAGCGGCAGAGGAAAAGAAAGAAGAAGGAGAAGCCCGAAGATGAAAGACAAAAGAAAGGAGATAGACGGGATAGCAAGGGCCAAGATCAAAGCCAAATCAAGCAAAGCAAAGCACTTTTTCATTTTCGTCCCGCCCTCCCAAGCTCCAGCCGTAGTGGCTGAGCCTAGCTAGCACCTCGCATGGTGAGCGGCGCGCGTGGACATTCGCAAGCCAGACATGCCAATGTTGATGCCGACAAATGCTGGTGGCGATGATGTTTTTCGTCGCAACCTTGTTGTACGACTATCGACGGTGGCTCGGCGGGGCGAGGTCGCGGCAACTACTTCTAGGTAGCTGGTACTTTAGGAGAAAGAGGAACCGGGAACCAGGAGCGACATGATGCGGAGACATGTACATCTGTACAGAATAGTCTTGACACCTGACTCCTGGCTGCTGCATTGCTACTGCCCGGAATGTCCTTCGTAATCGAGCTCCGACGGGCGGACGTGACATGGACGGGAAGCACGAGCATCGACGTCAAGGCAGCCTATGATGATGCAAGTGATATCGAGTATCTTTGGTGAGGAATGTACTGCGAAATACCTTTTCCGTCAGTCTGTGTCTGGTGAGTGATGCCTTGGTGCCTGCGTGCCTGCCTAAATCCAAGTCGCACCTGCACATGCATAAAAGATGGATGTGCATACATGTAACATATACATACCTAAGTACTACCTGGTATACATATCAATGCATGTGTACTTGCATTCATGTACAACACTCGACAAAGGTCCAGATGTCCTTACGGCGGCACACCGTGACCGACCGAGCTCTAGACCACCAGACGTAACTTACGTCGATGAAGCTACCTCTCTGTCTTCTCAAGTCTGCTTACTACCAAGTACTTGGCTCGGGGCAAAGCCTCGCGACCTCAAACACCCGCTCCAGCTTTGCAGCCCTCGACCTGACATCGTCAACTGTCGTTCCGCTATCCTTACGGACGCCCCCTTCCCCCTCCCCCTCCCGCAGCTGACCGTACTAGTAGACAAGTGATCGTCTCAGTCATCGACTGCACACCGCGTAGATCAGTGGCAAGACGACAGACGACGGACGACGGACGACGGCACATCGACTTTTTAACGCGTCTCATCACGTCCGTATCACATAGCGGGTGTACGTACAAACCATACATGACACCCGCTGGTAAAGGGGTGTATCGGCCGCATCTCGTTTGAATTAAGCCCACCGTTCCTTTTTTTATTTTTTTTCTTTCCTTTTCTGCGGTGGGCACTCCCCAAGCCTATGAGACACCGTAGAGAATGCGCCGTCTATAACACTAATGATGAAAAAGAGCAGGACATGGGAACGGGGTCTTATCAAGACGATCTCATTTTTACGTAGGGCTACTTCCGATGCTCCAGTGTCTGATCCCGGGGGCGCCGGTGTCTCATTCCCATTCAGTTGAGAGATGGAAGCCTGGCTGAGAATAGGTGACTTTGGCGGGGGATGTCTGTTTCAGTCCATCGTTCGATGATATGCATGGAAAAGTGTGATGCACAAACATACATGTGTAGGTATGTACAACAAGCGAATGGTCGTGGGGGTGAATGCAAGTATGTGATGCAAGTTCAAGGATGGAACGTCTTGGATGCAGCTTGGGGATTATTGGAGATGTTTCCTGGCGTCTGGCAAAAGAATGCGGAGGCTTATCTGCTCTCCCCACAATCAATTTGCGAATCACATTTGACACATCTGGAGGCTTCCCTTGTTGAGCTCGTCAAGTAGATGGATAACCTTCCTCGTCGACTACTCATTGACGGCAAACAAACTCGTGTTTGGAACCCCATCACGGACGAATGCCCGCCTTCAAAAAGACTTTCAATTCAAGCCATGGTGGCAAGTCTACGCGGGGTAACGCGGCAATAGAGCCAAATGACCCCCTCCTATCACTACACGGGCAACAACTGCATGTCAAGAGATTCGAGTCATTCATGCGTGCGAAGCCAACTACCAGGTCTACATCTACGCTTACCGACATTCCCCTTCTGGCTGCATCGTGGGATGACCAAGCAAGTGATTGGTGGCACGCCTTTGCTGGAGTGAATCGACCTTGCCGGCGCTTAGTCCAACCCGGAGCAAATTACCGATGCTGGACCACGCGGCCATGTCTAGAAGCTTTTGTCCAACATGTATATACACCCACTGTTATGTACATAGATAATACACATGGAAATACTAGAGACAAAAAGACCACCTTACGTCTCATCGCGGAAGCCGAGAGCCTGGTTATGTCCTTACGTCAAAGGGAGACCCCTTGAAGCAGGGACCTTTACCAACAGGGAACTTTCCAAGCCTTGACTCAAGTCTAGTCAAGGCTCAAATGTTTCTTCGATAGTCCGCGGTACGCGGCGCTTTGGCCAAGTGTTTCCCTGGCTTGTGTAGATTTAGCCGAGTAATATTCATCCGAACGTGGCTGGACGGCGAACGGGGACGTCAAAATGGGGTCTTGTTCACAATGGTGAACCCAAACGATATTCGCATGTAACGCCCTACGACTGAGACGCTGTGCCGATTTCCGCGCAGAAGATGTTCAAGTTCACTCTTTGCAATTGTTGACAACTGTCCGCCGTACGACCGTTCCATAAGGAGGTGAATGGGTGATAATTCCACTTCTAGGTTTCAAGAGTCTCTATTCCGCCCCATGTGTTTTATTCAACGTACGCACAGAGGGTCATATGACGTTTAGGAAATCGCAACTCACGCCTGTGAAAGGAGCGCTGTTGCTGTCGATTTCGTGCATCTACCCTTGCGGTTGTCAAATTGTTGCAGGTGCAGGCCCAGGCTACCATCACGGTCTTAGTGTGCGATCCCCGGACTGAAAATGTTCTACCAAGGCTACAACCTGGACCTTTCATCGTCTAGGCTACCTGGTGGGGAGTTTAAGGCAAGCGGTAGTATCTGACAGCAACTCGGCGTCTGCCTTCTGCCTTTGTTGTCGTTAGTCACAAGCTCTGGTTCAGCTTTCTTTGTGCCCGCACCAGGGACGAGTTGGGCTTCCTGGTTGGCGGAAATAAATTGGGGGAAGGACTTCAGTCTCTGTATTTCTTCCCCGTCACGAGTCCGCCGTGAAAGCTGGAAAACGACATGGCCAAGGCATTCGTGAATCTTCAATGAAATGCGACGGTGAGGCCCCCGAAGACTGATGGACTGATTTTCGTCATCGATCGCCCACGGAAGAGGCACTAACGACACATATTCGCAACCTTGTCAATTACAGAATCATAACCGCAGTAGCAGCCTTAGACGTTATTCGTGGGGCCCAGAATGTTTGGGATGTCTCGTCACGGCAGTGGCGACAGCCAGGTTGGAAGCGGCAAGTGTCAGTTGATGAGGAGAGACATCTCAGTCAAGCACTCACGAAAAAAACACCAAAAAAAGAACCTTGTATTATCCTGCTTTCCTGTCAGTCAATGCTGATAATCCGACGGTCTAAAAGAATCGACAGCGTGCAAATTTCATGGCTCCTGAGCATGTCCGCAATGTTTTTGACTTTTGACACTTATGAGGAAAGGCGCATGTAATGGCACTTGTGGCCGTCTGTAGACAACAAGTCCGAAGCAGGGGGTTTGCGAAATCGAGGACAACAACACTCAGACGAGCGCGATTGATATCATCCGAGGCCGAATGTCGCGGCCGAGCATTTCTTCAGTCATTTTACATTCAGAATCTCTACATGCTGCTGAAGGGTCCCAATGGTCCACCGAACAAACAATGCTACGGATGGGGATGGCGTTTGAGTTTTGGGCCTGTTGGCGGCGTGTCAGACCGTCTAGCTTGGACGAGGAAAGATGACAATGGTATGTAGGTACATACATTGTACATATGTACAATGAAGCGAGTGAGAGACGTGGATCCCCCCCCCCCCCCCCCAAAAAAAAAAAAAAAAAAAAAAACCGGTAGTGATGCTACGCTCGAGACAATTGGAGAGCATGAGAGACATGTGAGTCGCAGACAAGTGTACTGTACATATACCATATACATACCCAAGTACATGCAAACAACCTTGAATACAGAAGACCGCCGAGGGCCAATTGTCACGTTGGTACAGTACAACCCCTTAATGATTTTACACCCATTACTTATGCCACTAAACGCCTTCAATACTACCTAATAGAAAAGTACTTTTCCCAATATATATATTACTTGTTAGATTGTCTTAAGCACTCTATAAGTCTAGGTGGCATCACGCTATACTATACCACCAGGCGAACTCTCCCTAGTCATGTTCTTCTGTAAAAAAAACATTGAGCTCTGCGCCTCCTCAACATGAAAAGGTTGAAGAACTTGGGAGACACCAGACAGCACCAAAGTTCCAACAAATGGCGCAAGGGCGGGAGAGGGTGCCGAGTGGGACCTTTGGACCTTTGGACCTTTGGACCTTTGGCTGCAGTCTGGTCGGTTAGGTGCGCCTGCCAAGTATTGGCCAGTAGTTTGCATGTACCTCAAGGGTCTGGTACCTCTCATTCAAGGTACTTATTTGCTAGTAGTAATCTCGGGTACATGTCCTTTTGGCCCGGGTTGCTGCGTCTGCGAGGTCTGCGAGCTGCTGTGCCAACCTGCATGGGGTCTGCTAGCACCCCTGGACCCTGACGTACCCTGGCATTCTTCCAGGCGGGGAAGCAGCGACCGTCCACCCAGAAATGCAACGTTGAACGGTACCTGGCAGCCACAGGCCCACCAACCACAAACAAGGAGATTTGACTGCCAACGCCGGGAGCGACCCAGAGGCACATGTTATCGCTGCTTGTGATGTCTCGTCGCCCACATCAGCACAGTGACTGCCAGGGTCTCTGGACTCGGGAGCTTGCACAACCGTGATGAGAGAAAGCAAAACTTTGACACACTGACCACCTGGTGGCAAACTCGTGCCCAACGTCGTACCGGGACGGCTGGGACGGCTGGGACCTTGCAGGCCGCGATTCAACCACCCGCGAGCTTCATGAACCTCATTATCTCGAGTCCCACGTACATGTATACATACTTACCTACTTTAAGTAGGTAGGTATGTACATACAACCTACCGACATCGTACATATGTACATTTGCCACATACGCTATCATCTTTTCCACATCTTCGTGTCGGACGAGATCATAATACACCATGTAACGACGATATCCCATGACGAAAGGAAATGGAAAGAAAACATGCAAAAGCTCTGCCAGAATCATCTCAGTTTGGAACGAGGTATTGCCACATTTCCATTCGTACATACATCATATGTACATACATATGTATGTATATGTACTATGTGTGTCTGCACATGTTGCAGCGTGGTACTTGGGCACTAGGACAGCTTCATCGCCAGAGCTTGCCATGGACGTGGCTTGATAACATGGTGGTGCACGACTCTGACAAGTTCCTTTCATGTCCTCTCTTTTTCCTTCGAAATCGGCCTTCATTTGACTCTCATCAGAGCTTTTGTGCTACTTACGCTCCCATCAGGGTATCGTGCGTTGACCCCTCCGCCATTCGTGCCGCAAACCGGTATGAATTATCAGGGGGAAAAAACGATACCCAGGAGACTTCTGAACTAGGCGCTGCAGAAGACCGACATGGCCCCACAAACGAACATGATGCCCAAGGTCTTGCATGTCTGGTGAAGTACTGTGATTTGGACTTTATTTTAGTCGGTATGTGTCTCCGATGGGGTGATGAATCAATCACATCGTGACAGTCGCGTGGCACACGTGGAACTTGGGATGCTTTTCGCCCATGCGCAAAAACATACATGATTAGTTCGGATATGCATATTCCGACACCACTGATGGATGCAGCGAGCTGCTGAGTGTACTCTCTGGAGTGACCATAACAGAATCATACATACTTCATATGTATGTACATAAGAAGTAGGTGGGCAGTCCAGTTGGCGTCCAGGCCAGTTCAAGTTTTCGCCTCGATGCGAGAGCCCAGAAGCCACGGGGTCTCAGAAGCAGTCGACCTGGGGCCAATTGACCGGCCCTCGCGCGTCGTCATGGCCGTATGGCTAAGGATCATCAATGTCAGTAAATATACACACATAAAGTGGTAGGCTGATAGTAATGTAGCAACGGCGTCAGGTCCGGGAGCAATACCTACCTTACAGTTACCCTCCATGCCGTGACGACCGTGTGTTTTGATGGGACGTACACATACAAAAAAAAAAAAGAAATCAGACCAGACTCTGAATGAAACGAGGGGGGCTTCGAAATAGATGTCTCACGTTTTTTTCTCCCCGTTCTTCTCGGCCGAAATGATGAAGTCAACGTCGAGAGGGTCTATGCCCAAGGCAAGCCGGGTCGGTCTAGGCCATGGCAGTTGCCGGCAACGGCGGCCGTGGACATCTGTCTCTGGCCACCAGCTGGTAATTGGGGGCAGTGCTCTCGCTCTCTGCCCTCTTGTGTGTGTACTTTTTTTTTTCTTATTTTTTTAATGCATGTTGCGGTCTCTAAACATGCCGGCCAACAAGCGAGCCAGTTGACTTTCAAGGTGTGCACCGACCTGGACAGCCCACTTCTGTGCATGCCTTCACATGCACACATGCATCTTAGGTACCTACTAGGTAAGTAGGTAAGTAGTAGGTAGGTAGCACCGGTAGCACCTAGCTGGGCCCAATGCTGCCCTGGAAATAAAGCCCGGGGAGAAAAAGGGGCAGAAGTGGGAGAAAGTGAGGGGGAGCAAATACCTTTCGAGTTTCGATGTCTGGTCTGCGGCTGGTCCTTGACTCTTTATTAGTGGTCATTTGGCCTGGGGCTTTCCTACACGACGATTGGCGGTTTCAAGGGTTTCGGGGTCGATGGGTGCGGCACCCGGCCGAGTGCCATGGACAAATGCCGCCCAACGACTTTTTATTTTTATTTTAAGTTGAATTTCTTCTCCAATATATACCACCATAAATCTACCTGGCTAGGTATGTTTGCATGTACATGGATCTTACTTTTTTTTTTTTTTTTTTTTTTTTTTTTTTTTTTTTTTTTTTTTCGCCTTTTTGGACCAGGGACAGCGTCAATTGTTCCTCCAAGAAACCATGTGCGAGTGATTATACTGTATGACTTCCGTTATCAATCCCTGCACTACGTGCACACTGAGTGCCAAGTTTTATACATATGTGCATGTGCATGTGCATGTGCATGTGCATGTGCATGTGCAGTATTGTACATTGTGTACAAAATGTATGCACAATATGCACATACATAGTATGTACCTGCTTGTCGTCGCCGCTGTTACGAAAAACTGCACGGCTTCCATCGCCAATGCAACCAGGGCTAACAGGCAGGGTTCGAGAGACCCAACACCCATGAGGGGGATGCATCGAATCCTGACATGTGGCCTGGGCACCCAAGCACCCGCGTCCATGGGTCCATGGCCATGTCTTCTTCTTCTTCTTCTTTTTTGGCCATTTTTTATTGATTTTTTTTTGTTTTATTTCTAACATGGCATGGCACGGCATACAACACATGTGAGAGTGCAAGTCCTATTTTTACATAAACATAGACATGGATGAATGGCATGTATACCTCATCCCGTCCAATGCCGCATGTCGTCATGACCTGAGAACCATTCGGATACCTCTTCTTCTTCTTCTTCTTTCTATTTTTGGTGCCAATCAAGAAAACAGTGTTGGAATGTTCGGGATAGAGTGTCATTTTGCATGGTCGTGTTACATGCTTCTTTTTTGTTGGTCTGGTCGCACACACGCTGCGCGGTCCGCCCATCCTGTGTCGCTCGGACTCAGTTTCACTCACATTCTCTTCTTGCTGTGTCATATATGACACGTTTTCGGGGGAAAAGAAGGGGGCCGCCGCCTGGGCAGTTGCGTAGGGGATTTCTTACCGACTCAGTATACAATATCAAGTACGGCATCAGATCATTGCATGTGTCCAACTACCGAGTGTGACGTGTTTTGGTTTACATGATTTGACAAGACGCACATATGGTGATACCCAAACAGTTAGCTTCTCGATGCGGGTTGAGCAAGATGTTCTGACGAGCAGGTTTCACGGTTTCTCGGGCCACCTGTTTGAGGCAGAAACGCCTCTCCCCTCCAACTTCTCTCTCCTCTTCGAGCTTGGACTTGGGCCCAGCCTGGTATCTGTGGGTTGACTGCGTGATCGGGCAGGCCAACCTGGAATCTTCGGCCGTGCGTACATATATATATACATACCTAGTATGTACAAGTTGAATACCACGTCCAGGCACCCTCGTAGACCGGTTTCCTAAGCACATGTGCGTACAGAGAGAGGCACATGGATTTGGAGGACATGCAATCCGTTCAATGTTCCATGTGGGGAGAAAAATGTCCGTGCCTGTGCAGTCACTGCTGTGACAGTCAATCCCGCCGCTCCGAGACGCAACTTGAGGCAAAGCGCAACAAAGCAAATACAGTCCAAGCAAAGCCAAAACGAAAAGAAAAAAGAAAAAGAAAAAGAAAAAGAAAAAGAAAAGAGAAAAAGAAAAGTGACAGAGCGCGATGCGATTCTAAATGCCATTTGTTCCTCATTTCCAGCTACCAACCCACCAAGCTTCAGCTAGCGGTGTCTAAAGGGCGGCGGAGGCGGACCTAATTTTGTCTTGTTTCGTATTGTCTTGTCGGAGGGGCAAATGACTTCACCTCACTTTTGGAAATACCCAAGTAAAGTAGCTGCAAACGTGATCACCATCCGAAGCCCTAACATGGCTAGCATATGGCCTTCTTTCTTCTTCTTCTCCCAAGAGCGTTGGTGTTCGACCAGTTGGTCAAGCAGGCTTTGCTTCCTTAACACTTTTAAGTACCTATCTATCTACGAAGGTATCTGGGTAGGTGGCAGGCAGATAGGAGGTTATAGATAGGTACCAATAGCTAGCTACCTCGGTAGGTAGGTAGTAGATAGTACTCACCGAGCTCGCTGCAGGTGCACAGTGCACACATGCATTTTTTATGTGTCAATTATCCCGACGGTGTGGTTCGCTGCTCCCTTGTGGTTTCTCAGATGGCTCAAATTTTTATTTCTTCACTACCAGCCGGTTTATGGAGTGGTGCGTCCCCAGAAGAAGAATTCTGTGGCATCATTGGACTTGACGATGATTGGAGCACTAGAGTATGGTACTGCCCTTTTAGATGTCTAAACTATAATTTTCTAGCCAGACATCAAAATCATCCATGCTGATCGCGGGGCAGTAGAGGGCTTGCTTGACTTTGTGTGTTCAGCCATTCATTCTCGTTGAGCGCTTACTCAACTCGGCGGACTCGGCAGACTCATTGGGGCGATCTGGTCTATGTATGTATGTAATGTTGAATTGCAGAACCTCGTGCATCAGCCGAGGACTTGGAACTTGAAGCATTGCATCTCGGCCAGATGATGAAGGAACCAGATTTGCCCGTTGGCCGTTGGAATAGTCGTTCAAGTGGCAGCATGAGCAAGCAAGCAAGCAAGGTCAAAAAAAAAAATATTAAGAGATCACCCCAGTAGGAATCACGCTATCAAGGTAGTTTATTAGCTTAGATCGTGATTGGCACTTTCGCGCTCAGCTACTCACCTCATGAATGAGAAGGCTGTTGAAAGATTAGAGGATGGTGATCCTGACAACACCACTCGGGACTCGGGATAGATTTTTCACCTTCAGCCTCTGGCTCCGTCGTTGCCACGAGAATGAAAGAAGGGCGGCAGACACTGCCGCAGAAGAGAGGCTGTATTCGGTACATGCTTCGACTCGTTGACCCGGCAGGTTCGATAGCAGATACAACACGATCATGCTGTCTGTCTCGTTGCTTGTCTTGCCTCCCTGGTCTCACTCCCTTGCCGGCGTTGTCGGCCTCGTCACCCTGCTGGAAGTTTTTGAGCAAGGGAGGCACATGGAGGGTCATTTCCCGAGTTTCCCAGCCACGTCACGCCCTCTCTCGCCCCCCCCCCCCCCAACTCCCCTCCCTCAAGCCCTCGTTATTATCGTTAGACACACCCCGGGGCGTTCGTTCATCACGAAACATTCTGCCACCCGCCACTTTACCGGCGTCGTCTCCAGACTGGATAAGTCCTGTCATGAGAGCGACATGGCTGGAACGTTGTTCCCGCCTGCCATGTTAGTTAGACCGGGGGTAGCTAAGGGTGAGCCACGACTAGCGCCTTGGGAACAATAACACCAGAGCCACCAGATCATCATCATCTCCAGCTCAGCTCCATGCTCGCTCATGCAGCTGTCGTTTTTGCTTCTCGGCTCGGATTCTGTCCCTGGGACGGTCGTGGGGTTCCGATTGAAATGCCCATGTACCACATGTTCCCCTTGTTCATCACCTCTCCTGCGTCCCTTCAAGTTTCTTGGAGCCCCAACCTCGATGCTCTTCTCTGACTTCTCCTTTTCCAAACCGAGGGACAACCAACATCTGATCTTGCTTGACCTCCAATCCTTCCAACAAAAACCTTTTCACCATTCTCTTCTTCTTTCTCCAAGTCCACCGCGCCGACGCTCCATACGACCATTGGTCCCCGACGACGTTGCGCTGTCTCCCTCCCTGGTCGGCAAGCCAGACTAATTACCACGCCTGCTGACCCGCAGGAAAAAAAAAGGGCAAGGAGGCCCGGTCTTTCCACTCTGTCCCTGTACGGCACTACTAGCCTTTGCAGCAGCTTGTCATTTCAAGATACTATACCTTGCCACTCTCCTTCGCTCTCTTCGCTGCATCCAACTGTACAAGACGTTGTGCTTTCATCAGCTGTCTTTTTTTCCCATCTTTCTCTCTCTCGTCCTTTCTTTCCCTCTCCCTCTCCCTCTCTCTCTCTCTTTTGCCCTTTTTGACTTGCCCGGTGTCTGCTTGATACTGTAACTGAAGCTTCAAGTCCGGCATATAGAATATGCTGAATTGGCTTTTAGCATTTTGATCAACCGATAATCAGGTAAGACTATGTTATTTCTCAAGCATCATCACGTCTTTTACCCCGGAGCTTCATCGCTGTCCAGCTTCTTCTTATCTTCCTCGTTCACAATTTCCCAATACCACTGAAAAAAATAGGCCCGGATTTTCCCATCTTGAACATGCCACTTGCATTCCATGGCATGTCATCTCGCTTGCCTCCACTTGCTCATTCCAGACGCGAATACGGCCCGCTTCCCACAACATCTCCTGGCGCGTTGCTATATGTATACACAATATCTAATCATTCGATCTTAATATAGCAGATTCTGGAACACACAATCCACCAATTCCGTGGCCAGCTTTTCAATCGCAAATCGAGACGCCTCGTCGATTTCTTTGCTTGAATCATCTGCACGAACCTCGATAACGTCCGTTCAAGCAAGCAGGCCCGGCTCTCTTTCTTGTAGCCACCTTTTCTCGGCGCAGAACGCGCCTCGACACATCAATATATACGCTCCTTGTAATCTGGAATTTGGGCACCGTGTCTGGATTCTGTGCGACCCGCTCGGTCAGGGTTGTTGTATCGATACCGCTCTTCAGAAGTGACGACCCTGATTTGCCGGAGCTCGATGCTCTAGGATCTCACTGGGTGCCCATTGCTGATCGCAATGTTGAGCGACGGATCTCTGAAGGTCAATACCCGTGCGGCTCATGAATTCACACCATATGAAAAGACTCATGCGGACTCATATGGCTTCCATGAATCGAATCAACTCACCACATCGCACTTGGACTCTCAAATGACTCCCCCAACAACCCCTGACGGGTCACAGGAGAATCTTTCCCCTGAGCCAACATGTCCGCCGATTTTCCATAATTTTCTGAGGGCGTTTTATCCATTTCACCCAAGCTACACCGTATCGGATTCGAGTGTGACCTTACCATTGGAAGACGGAGATGTTGTATTAGTGCACTCAGTTCACACAAACGGATGGGCAGATGGGACGCTGCTGGCTTCTGGTGCGAGAGGATGGCTACCGACTAATTACTGCGAAGCCTACGAGCCGGACGACATACGAAACCTCCTCAAGGCTCTGTTGAACTTCTGGGACCTGCTCCGAAGCACGTCTGTCAACGACAGCAAAATCTTTGGAAACCAAGAATTCATGAAAGGCATCATTGCTGGTGTCCGATTTCTCTTAGTAAGTTGAAACCTGCTGCACCGTGAGAAAAACTGCGGGGAAGCCCTATCGACGGCACGTTAAAATATACACAGTCTTTGCATCAACTAACTCTTGTATTCCAAGGAACGTACCGCCTGCCTCAATCGGGAATCAACCATTATTCAAAGAAGTGATGGACTTCGCAAAGGCCGCAAGTCACTACTTTCGGAACTATCGTCTCTCGTCAAGGCAGGAAAACGCTTGCAAGAGAGTCAAAATAGCATATCGTCATGCGAGGATGCTAATGACATAATCGACGAAATGATTCTTCGAGCTTTTCAAATTGTCACAAAGGCTGTTCGGTTTCTCGATACATTGGAGGAAGAACGGAGGGCCAGAGTCCCAGCTTCAGTAACTGTGATGGCTACCGTGGCTGAGGAATCCTATGTCCCTCCCACACCCCCTGCAGATCGGTCTGCTTTCAATGACCGCAAGCGTGAAGATCCCATCGAAGCGGACTCCCGTATCACAGCAACAGACGAAGCGGCATCTAATGCTGCCAATGCTACTACCTCGGACTCTCAGGAATCCATTCGGAGTTCTCACGGTCTCTGGAACAAACGTGGCTCATCACTGAATGCCCTAGCACCACCAAATCAGAATCGAAACTCTCACGGTAATCAAATCCATCGACTATCCTCCTCCGGAATGTCACACAGAATATCGCTCGCGGGGCCGTCACCGCTGTCAAGCCCGCAGCACCTCGTCTCTGAAAGGCTCAATCGCAGCCACGACAAGTTTCTCTCTCATCTTGGTTCTTTTATCGGGAGATTGCATTTACAATCACAGTCTCGACCAGAACTAGCATCAGCCATCAAACAATCGGCCACCTCTGGTGGAGAGCTTTTGGCGGTCATGGACAGCGTCTGCGTTTACAACGGTTCCAATGTGGCCGTTTTGACTCGGGTTCGCACTGCCATGTTCGAACGAATACAGATCCTTGTGTTATCTGCTCGGGATACACTAGTCAATGCTGCGACTGAAGGTGCAGATTTGATCATGCCGCAAGACAATGGCATCTTGTTGTTGGCTGCCACCGGCTGCGTCCGGGCAGCCGGAGAATGCGTGGCAAAGACAAAAGCTGCCATTGAACGAATTGGAGATTTTGAACTCGAGCTTGGTGACTTCACGTTGGGCATAGACCTGAGCATACTCGACGTTGCAGAGGACAGGGCCACAATGCCGCCTGTTTCGGAAGATGCGGAAGTGGCAAGCGACCCAGCCGTATCTTTCGATTCGTGCCAGTCGACCATGGATACATCAAGACAGTCACTTGCGAGCACATCCGACAAGCCTCTTCCTCGTGTACCTCAACTCGCTACTCCTGACGTCAATGAGACTACGCAACAGGGCCCTTCCCCATCATCTTCACGGCCATCCTCGGAGCACGAGGACAACGCATCCAGCGTTGCATCATCCGTATCATCGCTTCCTCCTGCACTCCCACCCCTACCCAAGCTTATAACATCCCTGAATCCATCTGGGGATCTCAAGTTCTCCATGGACATGTCGGGAATCGAACAGGACCAACATGCCTCCTCTCCCTTTGATTGTATGGTAGCTTCCAGTGCTGGAAGTAGTGGCACGTATCTCAGCAGGGACTCGGAAATCAGTGTGATATCTCAAACCTCGACCCGCGCAACAACTCCTGATCACTCTCTCGCCCCTCGCAACCAGCCTTCTTTGTCAAGCCTGAGCGCCACCGGCACCTGTTCGCAGGCAGACGAGCAGGACGACGTGGAGACGAGACTATTGGAGAAGACCTTTGCACACGAGCTCATGTTTAACAAGGAGGGTCAGGTGACTGGTGGCTCTCTTCCTGCACTGATTGAGCGCTTAACAACCCACGAGTCGACCCCAGATGCGACATTTGTCTCAACTTTCTTTCTCACATTCCGCTTATTCTGTCGTCCCTCGAAGCTGGCAGAGGCTCTGATAGAACGTTTTGATTACGTGGGCGAGTTCCAACAGATGGCAGGTCCAGTCAGACTGAGAGTCTACAATGCATTCAAAGGCTGGCTCGAATCCCATTGGAGAGACCAGACCGATCGCGAGGCTCTGAAGCTCATCATTCCTTTCGCCGAGTCGAAATTGACGTCTGTCTTGCCGTCCGCTGGTCGAAGACTGCTAGAACTCGCCACGAGAGTCTCTGGCGACGGTTCTTTAGTGCCCAGACTCGTGTCATCTATTGGCAAGACAAACACCGCCATCGGCCACTTCATCCCTGCAGACACACCCATGCCTCCACCTATGATATCCAAGAGTCAGCAACACCTTCTCACTTCATTTAGGAACGGGGGCAATGGCCCCACTATTCTTGACATTGAACCGCTCGAGCTTGCTCGTCAGTTGACCATCAAGCAAATGAGTATATTCTCGTCCATTATGCCTGAGGAGCTGCTTGCCTCGCAGTGGATGAAGAAGGGTGGCGTCGACGCGCCCAACGTCAAGGCCATGTCCGCCTTGTCAACGGACATTTCCAACATGGTGGCCGAAACCATATTGCAGTATCCAGAGATCAAGAAGAGGGCTTTGGCCATCAAGCAATGGATCAAAGTGGCTCAGCAATGCCTTGAGTTGAACAATTACGACGGCTTGATGGCCATTATTTGTAGTCTGAATAGTAGCACAATCGGCCGACTTCGAAAAACCTGGGATGCTATCTCCTCGAAACGCAAAGAAATGCTGCGACATCTTCAAGAAATCGTGGAGCCAGCTCAGAACAACAAAGTACTGAGAATGCGTCTCCATGACCATGTTCCTCCGTGCCTTCCATTCCTTGGCATGTACCTCACTGACTTGACGTTTGTCGATATTGGCAATCCGGCTACCAAGCAAATGTCCATGGGCATCGATTGTGAGGAGGATGGTTCTGGCGGCCTCACTGTCGTCAATTTCGATAAACACACGCGCACAGCAAAGATAATTGGGGAATTGCAACGTTTTCAAATTCCGTATCGGCTTGTGGAGGTTCCCGATCTGCAAGAATGGATATCAGCACAGATTAGGCGCGTTCGTGAAGGTGATCACGGCAATGTCCAAGTCACGTACTATCGAAAGAGCCTTTTGCTGGAGCCGCGCGAGAGCGCGGCTCGTCGCGAGCTGGAACCTCCGACACCTGTCTCGGCTCAACCGGCAGCCTCTCGCGGGGACCTGTTCGGATGGATGACGCGTGACCGCAATCAGACAGCAACTCCTGCCCAGTGTTGAGATGTCAAAAACTGCCTCGTTCTCCAGCTAGTCAGTCAGTCACCTTTCACTGTTGGTCAGTTACGACGACGACGGGTCTGCTACGACCATGATGACTGTTTTCAACGCGCGCACATACACACATGCACTCTCTCTCTCTCTCTCTCTCTCTCTCTCTCTCTCTCTCTCTCT
>AFRA01000325.1:0-32557 GCA_000223055.1 Claviceps fusiformis PRL 1980
GAAAGAAAGAAAGAAAGAAAGAAAGAAAGAAAGAAAGAAAGAAGAAGAAGAAGAAGAAGAAGAAGAAGAAGAAGAGAAGAAGAAGAAGAAGAAGAAGAAGAAGAAGAAGAAGAAGAAAGACACGGGCAGCACATTTTGGAGTCTGAAGAAAGCGTTCATGGGATATAATGTACTTCCTACTTATCAATGTATAATTGAAAATACTGTTTTGACTTCAGTTATAGTTGTTTGATGGTGATGTGGCTCAACAATGTGTTCCACCGTATCGAGATGAAAGGAACCTTTTTTGCCTTTTAGACAAGAGGATGGCTCAAGTATTTGTGAGTGTTGGTTCACTTGGACTACCCCACATCGACGAGTAGTGCGTAAGCAAGTACTGGATACTTGATGATGTCGCAATTTCCCGGCAAGTCAAGGTACCCGGTACAAAGTACTCTCGGCTGTGCGTGGCACCGGGCCCCAGGAGGCACTTGCTTACCCGCCGTCATTGCGCATCCTCTTGAACATACCCAGACCACCCAGACCCAACCTATTTCCCAAGTATTATCCATCATCCACTCCTTTCCTGAACCATACCGACGGGTCAGTGCAATTGTACGGGCTCCTGGACGAACGCACCATCTCATTGCTTCTGAGATTCGAACGATGAGGCATCTTTAGACGCTGTACCATTGCCTTTGAGCGCATTTACTTTCTACTCTTTTTTTTTCTCTTTTTTCTTTCTTCTTCTTCTTCTTCTTCTTTTTTTTCTTTTTTTCGACAGCCTTTGTCTTTCTTGAACGATCATTGTGCCTGGCATCTTGCCACCCCCGTCTCTTCCCTCATCCGCTACCGACGCTGCGGGAACGACCCCCTCTAGACACAACACAGAACATCAGAATCCCTTTTTTCTTCTTCTTCTTAATTCCGTCCGATATACGTTCGCCGTTGCATGGCCCGTTGCAACCGAGAACCTCGCTTTAGCCCAATTGCGCGCGCGCTCGTGCACGCACACCTCGCCCATCATGCCATCCGAGAAGACGCCTTTCTACGATCCGGTGCCTCCGACCTACGACGAGGCATTGGCGAGCAGTAGCCGCCGCAATCATGGTGGTTGGGAGCAAGCTAGATCGTCGATGGACGAGGGCGATGCCAATCACGCAGAACAGCAGTCTCTTCTATACCAGTCAGAGAGTGCCGCCGGCCCTTCTCGGTCGACGAATCACAGATATCAGCCACCAACGGCAGATTCGGAAGATGAACTTAGCCTACTCGGAAGCGGCAGTGACACGGACGATGACGAAGAAGCCTTTCAAATACGGCGAGAGATGCACGAGATGGAAATAGAAGAGCCATCGAGGTCGAGAGGTTCGGTGTGGAGTAAAAGAATACCATTTTCGTTATCGTTGCCAAGGTGGAAGTGGTCTTGGAGGCCGAGGCTGCCCAGAATTCGCTTACCACTTCCCTCGCGTGCGGCCGGAACAACGAGTAACGAGGACGCAAACGAGATGCCCGCCGACGCCGACGCCGACGCCGGGACCAGACGATGGCGGTGGCCTCGGGTCAATTCCATGACCCTGGTCGTCGTCTTTGCCAGACTCGTGGCGCTTTTCGTGGTGCTCGGGTTCGTCTACTTCCTCATCGCGAGTGGATTCTTCACTGGCCTGGAGACCCCGATGCCCGGGGGCTCGCGTTTCAACCCCGAAGATGTCCGGCATTTCCTGCAATCCAACATTGACCCGTTGCGAATGCGTGCCTCCGTCTTGCATTACTCTCATTATGCTCACATCGCCGGCACCGAGGGCGACTACGCGACCGCGTTGGACATGCAAAGCATGTTTGGCCGCGCGAAGCTCGAACAAGTCAAACTGGACGAGTTTTATGCCTATGTGAATTACCCGCGCCAGGACGGCCGGAAAGTGGAAATCCTGGACCAGGATGCCAACAAGCCCGTTTGGACGGCCAAACTCGATGAGGAAGAACATGGTGGCGAGACCGCCGGACGGCAGACGTATGCGTTTCATGGCCTCTCCAAATCCGGCCATGTCAAGGGACCGCTGATCTATGCCAATTACGGATCGAGGGACGACTTCAAGAAACTGAAAGACTGGGGCATCGACTCCAAGGGAGCCATTGCCTTGGTCCGCTACTATGGGAGCCAAACAGACGAGGCACTGAAAGTCAAGGCCGCGGAGCTCGCCGGCTTCGCCGGCTGCATCATATACAGCGATCCAGCCGACGACGGGTTCATCAGAGGTGATGTTGCTCCCAAGGAGCGATACATGCCAGATGATGGTGTGCATCGTGGCTCCGTCGCGCTGAAGGGCTGGGTCATGGGGGACGTATTGACTCCCGGGTGGGAGAGCAGAAAGGCCACCCAGAGGCTCCGGCTCGAGGACACGACCGGACTGGTCAAGATTCCGAGTCTGCCCCTCGCGTGGAGAGACGCAAAGGTACTGTTACAGCATCTCCGGGGGCACGGGAAAAGGGTCCCCGATGGATGGCGAGGAGGTGTCCCGGACG
Source organism: Claviceps fusiformis PRL 1980 (assembly GCA_000223055.1). Taxonomy (NCBI): domain Eukaryota; kingdom Fungi; phylum Ascomycota; class Sordariomycetes; order Hypocreales; family Clavicipitaceae; genus Claviceps; species Claviceps fusiformis. The sequence goes on from AFRA01000325.1 coordinate 2,503, forward strand.
TGGACGAATGGTGGACCGGCGACGGCAAGTCTCCCGTTGTCCGTTTGCAAAACGAGCAGGACGAGATCGAGCGGCAGCCCATCTGGAATGTCTATGGCAGGATCGAGGGCATGGAACAGTCCGCCAAGTCCATCATACTCGGGAATCACCGGGACACGATGGCGTTTGGCTCGACCCAGCCGCACTCCGGAACGGCGGTCATGATTGAGCTTGCGCGCATATTTGGCATCCTGAAGAGTCGAGGCTGGCGCCCGCTGCGCACGATTGAATTCATGTCATGGGACGCCACAGAGTACAACACGATCGGCTCGACCGAATATGTCGAGGAGGCCCTGGACGCGCCGTCGTTGATACGAGACAACGCCTATGCCTACATCAACCTCGATGCGGCCGTGTCCGGGACCGACTTCCAGGCATCGGGCTCCCCTGTCCTCGAAAGGGCCCTCATTCGCGCACTGGAACGCGTGCTCGACCCCGTCCGCAACGTGTCGCTCAAGCACGAGTGGGAAAGCCGGAAATCCAGGCTGGAAGGCCTGGGGGGCGGCAGCGATTTCGTCCCCTTTCAACACGTGGCCGGTACGAGTTCCATGGACCTCCGCTTCACCGGCCGTTCTGTCCCCGTCGGGACAAGCTACGAAAACTTCCCGCTGGTGGAGCAGGCGATTGATCCGAATTTCGTGTACCATGCGCTCATGGGCCAGGTCGTGGGCCTGCTGCTCCTCGATTTGGCCGACCGGGCCATCATGCCGTTCGACGTGGCCGGCTATGCGAGACGACTGGTGTCCTGGGTGCACGATCTGGAGACGTGGACACACGAGCAGAGGGGGTCTTCTGCCAAGGAAGGGGCCTCCAAGATGCCCTTCAAGGAGCTGAGAGATGCGGCCGCGTTGGTGGAAAGCAGCGCGGTGGAATTCGAGAGGTGGGAGCTCGAGTGGGATCACTCCGTCCTCACCAGCAATGGATTTGAGGCCAGTTCTCTGGGGCTTCAGCGTATCAGGTACAATGATAAGATGGCTGCTTTTGAATCCGCACTCTTGGACTTGGAGTACGGTGGTGGCGTACGTGACTTTTACTCCTTTACTCCTTTACTCCTTTACTCCTTTACTCCTTTACTCCTTTACTCCTTTACTCCTTTACTCCTTTACTCCTTTACTCCTTTACTCCTTTACTCCTTTACTCCTTTACTCCTTTACTCCTTTACTCCTTTACTCCTTTACTCCTTTACTCCTTTACTCCTTTACCCCTTTACCCCTTTACCCCTTTACCCCTACTCGTGGACACGGATACAACACAGAATGCGATACGTTTGTTCTACAGAATGCTAATCCCTTGCGCAGATTCCGAACCGCACCCAGTTCAAGCACGTCGTCTTTGGTCCAGAAAAGTGGTCCACCTACGACATTTCTGTCTTCCCAGCCATTCGCGACACGATAGAGGCGGGTGATTGGGGACTCGCCAGGCGCATAACCTCCAAGACGGCGGCAATACTACGACATGCTGCGACCACACTGCAGCTCAACTCATTGACCTGAAACCGAAAGAGAAGGACGGACGAAATCGTGCATGGGTATAGAGCTGGCGGTCTCGTTGCATTTGCATTGGGTGCTTGTTGCTGCTGTCATTGTCATTGTCATTGTCATTGTCATTATGTTGTTGTTGCTCCACCGTTTCAACGATGGTGGACCAAGCGAAAAAAAGAGAAACCAGTTCTTGCATTGAACGCTACCATCTGCCTCTGCTTTCGGGGATGACGGATGAGGCATTCATCTTGTTTTTCTTTCTTCTTTTTTTTTTCTCCCCATCTTTTATTTAGTCATTCGTCGTTGTATGTATATATTGCGGTAGAGGCATTGCATGGAGTTGGGATTCTATTTACCACGACACTCCGGCCCGGGCTAGTCAGTACTGTTTCCGGTCTTTCTTCTTTCTTCACCTCTTTTTCGTCCGAGGGGTACGCATCTTAGTCTAGTATGTACATGTATGTATGTATGTATATATGTACGTGTGTATATTGCGAAAGTAGCGACTAGATTTCTCGTCAAGTATGCGTGCATGATGAACTAGAAATTCCCTCGGCACGGAACATGTCCCGCCTTGTCCATTCGCCTCGTGACCCGAAAACAGACAACCGTGTCAACGATATCCGTAAACACAGCCAGCCACACGCACATCCAATCCACATTCCCTTCCACACTCATCCCATCTTGAACTTCCTCCACATTCTCTTCCCCCCCCCCCTCACTGCGTACCCTCACCACCATCACACCGCCCCACGTCCCCCGCGGCCACCAACCTCCCCACCACATCGTACTTGCCCAGAAACGTCTCCTCCCACCCCTCCAACGCCTCCATCTCCGCCTCCCCCAGCCCGTCCAGCGCGTCCAGCGGCCCGTCCAGATCCTCCGTCAGCATCTCCCGATCAAAGCTATGGCACGCCAGCCCGCGACTCGCATCCCGCCCCGCGAAATTCGCATACGGCCCCCCCGGCCCGTAGAACCCCCGCCCGCCACTCACGTCAAACACCCGGCCCCGCACCGCGAAGAAGATGGGCCGTCCGTCCTCGCCGTTGAAGGGCAGCAGCGTGCGGGGCGTGTACGTGCGGAAGACCTTGGGGGGCGGACCGCGCGGCAGGGTCGACGACGAGGTCCTTGAGAAGGCGGACCGGGACGGTCCCGAGACGGTGGTATAGACGGTGTAGAGGAGGACGCTGAGGAGGACGAAGTTGAGGGGGGTGAAGGGGGTTGTGATGCTGTTCTGGTCATTAGTCATTGTCCTTGGTCATGGCCCTGGAGGAGAATGAAGGAAGAGAACGGGGGACGGATGTAGCGAGTCGTTTGAGGGTATTTTTTTTTTTTCTGTTCTTTTCCTTTCTTTCTTTTCCTTTCTTTCTTTTCCTTTCTTTCTTTTCCTTTCTTTCTTTTCCTTTCTTCCTTTCTCTTCTCGTTTTGTTCTGATACCATGTTCGAAAAGGCAGGAGCACGAGCGTAAAATGGTCGAGCCGGTCGAGTTTTCGAGCCGGAAGAGACACCGAGCATGGATTTCGGGGGCAGGCAACGCGAGGAAGGACGAAGTCGGTCTCATACCTGGTTGCTTCTTTGGCAGCTTCCTGCACGACGCGGTGTCCGACGTAGTCCATTTTGACTGCTGTGGATGGCGTTTCCTGCCAAAGGAAATGAAAGAAAAGAAAAGAGAAAATATACAAAGCAGTTTCGACTGTTGCGGGAACAGTGAGAGATGGGAAGAAAAACAATGGAAGAATTTGAAAGAGATGTCAGGTTTCCGGTTCGTTTCACATTGACAGCGTCAAGGCTGGGTGACGTGGGAGCGGAGTGGAGAGTGGAGGTGCCGTGTTGCTGACGGCAGCGGCACCTGTGATACGTTGGTTTGGCGATCCACATGCGACGACTCCAGGAGCCTCGGCTTACCCGGGACGGCAGTCAAGACATCACGTAAAGGGAGTTACGATCTGAGCCATTTTCATGGGTTTGCGTTTCTATATTAAAAACAGGTATCATTTTCATTATGTCTTTTTTGTTCAAGTCTTGTTCTTGTACAAAGTTTATTTGCGTAACCGAAATCCGTTTCGGCCTTTGCTGCATGAGCTCCGCATGGACCAACATCTTAGCCCTTGGCTGCACCAGCCTTGATCAGAAGAATGTCTCCGTCCTCGACCACATAATCCTTGCCCTTTGTCATCATCTTGCCTTTGGCTTTCACCTCGGCTTCGTCGCCAAGTTCTTTCAGGACGTCAAAGTTGTAGACAATGGCTTGAATAAAGGTCTTCTCGAAATCGGTGTGAATGACACCAGCTGCTTGAGGTGCCTTGGTGCCGTTACGAATGGTCCATTGGCGGACTTCGTCCGCACCGGACGTAAAGAAGCTGCCCAACTGCAGAGTCTTTCGCATTTGAGTGACCAGCTTGGGTATAACTGATTCGGCGCCGACATTCTTCTGCTCCTCCAAAGCCTCTGCCTCAGTCTCGAAGCGTGTGAGACGTTCTTCGTACGACACAGAAATCGGAATCAAAGGGTCGCCGGCGGCATTCTCCTTGATCCACTCCACAATCTTGGGCAAGTGCTTGTTCTTCTTGCGAACAAAGTCCTTCTCGGACAAGTTGACAAGATAGACAACCGGCTTGGCGGTCAGGAGAAACAGAGGGTTGATAACCTCAACCTAGTTCATGTGGTCAGCACGGCGGCTAAACGCACGACTTTGGTTGTAAATCAAGAACAAAGGGATGAGCAAAAAATGATAAAGGAATGAGAAAGAATTGAGTGGGGGGTCTTCTATCAGAGTAAATTTAATCTCATGATGCACTCTAGCGTTGTTTAGGTGAGGCATTCGACGAGCTGGGATTAGATTCAGGCCAAATGGCCTTTTGTCATCATAAGAAGCCCCGTGAAGGATGAAAGTGTTCATGGCCCAAAGAAAAGGGGGTTTGCGCAAGCATGTCATCAAAAGGCATGGGTCGAACAAACGAGACAGGAATGAAGAACAAAGAAAAAGAATCCAAAAAAAAAAAAAAACCTACCTCTTTAGGAGCCCAGTCGCCCTTGCGGACATCCTTTCCGTCTTGCAACCAAGCCAGGATCTTTTCAATAATGTCTTGCTCTGCTTTGGCCTTCTTGAGTTCCAGACTCTGACCCCCCATGCGGGTCTTCTTCTTCTGGTTCTCCAGAGCCTTCTCGACGAACTCAATGTCTTTGAGCCTCAGCTCCTCACTGATAATGTCCAAGTCCCGAGTGGGATTGACATCACCCTCAATGTGGATAATTTCGGCGTCGTCAAAGCACCGGACCACCTGGAAGATGGCATCTACAGCACGAATATGCGACAGGAAGGAGTTTCCAAGACCAGCTCCGGTGGATGAGCCGCGCGTTAGGCCGGCAATATCATACACGGTCAAGTTGGCAGGAACTCGAGACTTGGGCTTGTACTTTTCGCAAAGCCAATCAAACCTAGCATCGGGCACAATGACCCGAGCTTCTTCAGGATCAATGGTGGCATAAGGGAAGTTCTTTCAAGCTGTCAGCACCCCGTAATAGAGGCGACGAACCAGGGGGGCCTCATACAGCTGGGTTGCCAAGGTCGCATTTTGTGATGGCCTGGAACAATGTGGACTTGCCGACATTTGCAAGGCCGACCTGTTATTACTAGTTAGCTTCAAAACAATCTGTGGCAAAACACAGTTGGCCGGCGGAGGGGCATTGGGCACTAGACTTTACAATACCACTTTTCAAGTTGTTACCCGGTCGTCCAAGGGGGATCTTCTCCTCCTGAACAACCTTCTTGGGAGGCATCTTTCTTGATTTTGCGTAAAACCGGCAGTGTTGGATGATAGACACGCGCCAGGCGATTGGAGAATGTCCAAGAGCGGCAGACCTGGCTGCGCGGGACAGAAATGGGGACGCCAGAGAGAAGAAGGAAGGGGTATGAATAGGTCGCACCGTCGCAGATGACGCGGCCGGAAAAGAAAAAAGAGACAGCCTTGCAACCAAAGAGAGATCACAAAGAGAAGGAAAAGGAGGGCGAGAGATGGCCTGCTCAACCAGACGTTTGTCCGAAATGGAGGTGTTGGCAAATGAGGAGAAAGAGGGAGAAGGAGCTGCAGAAATTTTGCAGACTAAAATTTTAAACAGCTCCCCCACCAAGCTGTGGCTGGGTCAAGAAAAAAAAAATTTCAAAAAAAAGGGTGCGTTTCTCAAATAAAAACAGAGCCAAGTTATCACGGAGAAAACGATTTTCCGGAGAAGCTAGACGCGGGGCTGTTGTAATACTGAAGAGCGGGGGCCCCCAAAGCTCAACTTAGCTCCGACTCCCGAGTCCCGAGTGCGTCATGCCCGGGCTGACCGGGCTACGCTATGCTCGGTCTGGGCTTCTGCCTCTTTCTCAATGCAGCCTTTTTTTTTTCTTTTTTTTTCCCCTTCGTGCAGCAGCTTTCTCAAAGGCAAAGAATACGGAGTCGATTGTGGTTGAGGCCCATGCTCCGAAAGAAGTCCTCTTTTTTTTTTGTTGCCTTTTGGGTGTCGTGACTAGCTTTGCTTTGTTACGAGATCCGGTTGGAACTTGGATGTGCGCCCCTCATCTGACCCTCACCGGTTGTCATCAAAGCGCGGCCGCGTTCGTGTTCGTGAGCATCTACAAAGCGCTGCTATCACCGCTATCACCATCTACAATCTCCTCGCAGGCCGAGCTTTCAGTCCAAATTTCCCAGTCTAGACTTCAGATCACATCTCGTCTCTTCACGACCAGCATACACACGATAGCTCATCATCGTATCTTCCTTCACTGCGATTACCACGATTACGCTAATTGGAACACACGAGATCTGCGCGACGACCGCGGCGTCTTGCTTATCGACATGTCGACGCCGCGAAACAGCACCGGCCAGCAAAGGAGTAGACATAGGTCGACTCTATCGCTGCAAAAAACAGAAATCAAGATACACGTGTATGACTTGTTACCGGTTCGTGACCAATCATGCCGCTTTCGTGGACATTTCCCATCTAGTTAGACGGCAACTGACCTTGTAATCCTTTTTGTTTTCTTCTTGCAGCCAGGAAAAATCTCCTCGATACTGTGGACGGTTGGCGCCTCATTACTTCACTCCGGGGTAGTCATCAATGGTAAAGAATACGCCTATGGTGGACACGACAAGCGCGGCGCCACCGGTGTATACTGGACGAAACCCAAGACTGAACCACCCGGCGGAACATTCCGATGCGAACTCCTACACGGATTCACTCTTGCCAGCCAAGAGGAGATTGACTCGGCATTGCGGACTGCATCGGAAGAGTTCTTGGGCACGTCATACAATCTCCTCACGAGGAATTGTAACCACTTTACTTCATATCTTTGCCAAAAACTGACCGGCAACCCGGGTCCTGGTTGGTTGAATCGAGCTGCTAGTATCGGGGTTGCCTTGCCATGCGTGGTCCCTCGTGAATGGATTCAGCCGCCAGAATATGAGACTGCGAATGGCGAGTTGTTGGATGAGGAGGAAGACGCGGCGGACGAATCGTCCCGCATGCTCTCCCAACCCGTGTCCCGCTTACTGTCAGAAGAAAGAAAGGATGACGAGGAGTGGAATAGCGAGGAAGAGAGGCGTAGAGGCGGCAGCGGAAAGGGCAAACGAGTGTTGCGAGACACTTCTGGCCGCAATATTCCACCTGCAGAACGAGCTCCGCAGTAGCTGAACATCTTTCAAGGGATTTCCCCATTGGTTTGGAAGCGCTGGTCTGGAATGGGCATCCATGTGTGCTTTTTCTCTCCATTTTTTCTTCTTCTTTTCTTCTTTCTTCTGTTTTGTTTTTCTGTATTCTTTGTTCCGTACGGAATCCATTGGCAAGGCGTTTCGGTGACAGCAAGATACCACGTGACATGAAAAGAACATGTACTATAGATCTCAGGGACAGTAAAAACAGCAATTCGAATCGTGTGGTTTTAGTTTTCGTGATTTCGCATGTTTGGCTGCGGGTATTATAGTTTCTACAATGATATGATACAGTACTCGTGCTTTGAACAGTTGATCCCCAACCCGCTCGTCCCGATACCGTTTACAGCCGTCTCGGCTTTTCGCTCCTTGTACCACCAAACTTGATGCGTGTGGAGTCTGCAACCCGAATGATTTTATCTCGCAAGACCTTGCCTTCCGGGCTCATCAGCACCTTGATCGCCGCATCTCGACCCTGACCGAATCCCCGCAGAACCAACTCGAGCTTATTAATCTTTTGTGACCAGCCCGTGTGTATGAGCCGCTCCAGAGCATATTTTGTAAGCGAGTACGCCGAATCAAACGTTCCCCGTCGCGATTTCCGGTACCCAATATTGCCGCAGGACATGGAGATGATGGGTTCGCGGTTGGGCTTCGTGCAGGTGATGTGCGTGTTGTGCTTGTGGGAGTAGATGTGGAAATGGTACGGCTCGAGGTGGTCCTCCCTGCTTTGCGGCTCGTACGGCTTGCCAAAAAGAACGCCGGTGTCGATACTGGTGGGTTTATTGTTGAGGGTTTGGAAAACCAAGTTTTTTGACAAGTCGCTCATCGCGTTGGAGGCTTGTTCGGCTCGGGTTCGCGGTGTCAATGGACTGTTGAGCAGACTGTCCAGCAAGGCCTCGGTCTTCGGACGAGCCTGAACTCTTTTCGGACTTTCCGACTTTGGATCTTCGTATCGCGCTGACGATTGAGAAAAGCAACGTGATGCCCGGCACGAGGATACCGAGACTGTGACGTTTGTTCGGGGGAAGTAGTTCAAGGGCAGCGCCCTGACGCGATTTGCCAATGATCGGCTCATTTCTCTTTTTGCCCCTTTTCGTTCCTATTTATCTTATTGTTGGTAATGGCACGACGGCAAAAAGGATTGGAAATGCTGGAGAAGCGAAAAGAAAGGAGGGTGAATGGAATGGAATGGTTTGCACCAGATTTTGCTTGCTTGTTGCTTTCTCCCGCTCTGAATGAAAAAAAAAAGAATCGTACGCAAAATGACAGAAACACGCTAGCTGCCGTAGTTTTGCCGAGCCGTCACCTCCCTGTGCAGTTGTGGATTGCGTTCCGCCCGCCGCCGAAACTGCGGATGCCAAAAATTCTTGTTTTTTTTTTTTTTTTTTTTTTTTTCCCGAGGTACTGCTGCGCTTCCATTGCCATTGCATCCCTTCCCCCTTTCTTGTCCGATCGACAAGACACACACGTTGTGAAATAGACCCGACTCTTTTCCCCTCACAGCATGGGCGCCTTTGTTCGAAGCACAGTCGAGTCTGAAAATGTCCTCTCCAGGGCACTTGCTCACAGGATGAATTCCTGTGGCGCGATTCCAGCTTACAGGAGATTAGCGTCCCAGCTGTCTCGAGCCTCCCGGCTTTCTGCAAACGAAACCTCCCACAAGCTCATTAATGGTCCTTTTCTTCCTCTACAGTGCCGGCTTTCTCTGCCCTCGCAATATCAGTTTGCGTCGATAGAGACGGTACAGAAACGTCGGTTTCACGCGAGCAAGGCCGTATGCCAAAACGACAAGTCTAACAAGGATGCCGCCGAATCTGCTTCAGCAGGCGCTGGCGCCAGGAACCCCGAAGCCCAACATGCGACGGAGGAACAAAAGTCCAAGAAGCCTGACGAGGAAGACCCTAGCGAGAAAACGGACGGTAAAGAGGACGACGGCAGGAAAGACGGCAAGGGCAAGAAGGACGACATGCCTCCGCCACCACCTCACGGCGACAAGACTCCGTGGCAGGTCTTCATGGAAACCATGAATAGCGAATTTCAGGCATCCAAAGAATGGAACGAGTCAACCAAGCAAATCGGCGCCGCGGCGCACCAGTTCACCGAGAGCGAGTCTGTTCGCCGAGCCCGCGAAGCCTACGAGAAATCAACCGGTGCCATCTCATCTACTACTTCAAAAGCAGTCAAATCAACTGCCGGGGCCATCGGCAAGGGAGCCGTGTGGACGTGGGAAACCCCAGTGATGAAAGGAGTTCGAAAGGCGGCCAATGTCACAGGAGATGCAGTCGACAAAGCCACCAAACCCATTCGTGAGACGGAAGCGTTCCGCAACGTCAAGGATGTCATAGACGATGGAAGTTCCTCTAGATATGGCGGTTGGGTAGAAAAGGAAGAGCGCAGAAGAAGAAGGGCACTCATGGAGCAGCAGAACCCTACCCATAACCAGCCTATGGAGGAAGATCCCAAGTTACGTTTTTTTTTCTTTTTTTTTCTTTTTTTTTTTGCACCTCTCCTTCTGGTGATTGCCTTTTCTTCGTCATCTCCCACCGCCTCAGTATGCTGACAATGTCACTTAGCGCCGGTACAAACGTGACCCTCCACAAGGACGCTGCTTGGAAAGAAGCATGGAGAGACTTCCGCGACAGCAACAAGCTCGTGCAGGGACTTTTCTCCATCAAGGGGCGATACGAGGAGTCGGAAAATCCCTTCATCTCCACCGCTCGGAGTATAACCGATCGCATTGGAGGATTCTTCGCCGAGAACGAAACCGCCATGGTCATCAAGAAGTTCCGAACCATGGATCCCGCATTCCAAATCGAGCCCTTTCTGCAAGAACTGCGCGAGTACATACTTCCAGAAGTCCTCGACGCCTATGTCAAGGGAGACACCGAGACACTGAAGTTGTGGCTCTCTGCTGCTCAATACTCCGTATACGAGGCCCTGACAAAGCAATATCTCCAAGCGGGAATGAAATCAGACGGTCGCATTCTCGACATTCGCAACGTCGACATTCTCCGAGCCAGAATACTGGATCCGGGCGAGATTCCCGTCTTCATCATCACGTGCCGCACTCAGGAAGTCCACGTCTATCGCAACGCCAAGACCAACCAGCTCGCCGCTGGCATGGAGGACAAGGTACAACTAGTCACCTACGCCATCGGCATCACCCGCGTCCCCGAGGACGTCAACAATCCCGAGACCCGGGGCTGGCGTCTGATTGAGATGCAAAAGAGCGGCAGAGAATGGCACTAATAGGCAACTTAGAGGGTGTAATGACGAGATGCTTTTTTTTTTTTTTTCGTTTTTTTTTTCTTCTGCTCGCTGCTTGCGCAAGATGCTGGTCTTACGGAAGAGAAAATAAAAACCAAAAACAAAAAGATTCTATATCATATGCTGTATATTAGTTTTTTTTTTTTTCGGCGCTGTTCATGAAGATGGAGGGCATCCATTTGTACTGTACTTTTTTTCTGCAAGCGGGGACACTTTAAGGGAGGAACGAAACGTAAAAGGAGGGCCGATGGGAGTGCAGACGAACGCCGATGTGCGTTTGAGGATGGTGCTTCAGATGAGGTGAAGAAATCACCGCTCTAGTTCATTTTTGCCGCGGGGGCAAAAATCTTGTATACGTATGATGAAGCGTGAGGGGATTTACTATAGAGGACATCACGCAGATATATAATACGGTGATGGCACAAACACACGTATATACCGAATGGTCCCGACACGAACATAAGCGACATATAATCCTCCTTGTTAGCCCTTTTCAGTGAAACACGATGCGCCCCCCCCCCCCCCCCTTAAACGACAAACCATAGCAAACGATCATGCCCTGCGGGACGGGACCATTTCTCTGCTCAATAACAGCTTTGCAAACTTGTAGGCATCGAGATCACGACCTAGGGAGGGTATAGCGCCCTTGACAAAGTACGTTTGACCGAATTCATCGTGGCTTGTGCTGGTAAGGGACATGTGCACACTCATCGCGGGGTCTCTGACCGAATGAAGGGACGTGGAGCAGTGGGAATAGATGTATGTCACCGGACCAAGCATATATTTTATGGTCTGATATGTATTCCTGAAGGGGCATCCAAAAGCGGAATAAAAAAGGGTGAACAAGGTGAAATGGAAAAAGATGTAAACTAAAAAAAAAACAAAAAAAAAAAACAGTCATATCATCATAAACGGGTCAAGTTCCCATTCGACTTTTACACGCTCTATGAGTTGTCTCCAAATCATGCCTCGTCTTCAGACGAGCAAGCATAAAAATAGGGGGTAATAAGGGAGAAAAAAGAAAAACGAAGAAAGAAAGAAAATAGACAAAAGAGAGAGACAGAATTCACTGCTCTTGTTTCACCACTTGACAACTTTTTGAGGGAAAAATTCATCAATGAGCTCCAGATAATAAGGCTTCAGCTCTTCGACCGAGGGTACGCCATCGCTCTTGCTGTACAGGTCATACGGGTTAAAGGCCTTGACAGCCTTGAGCATCGCATGGTCCTTCTTGGACATGAGCTCGTGGTAGGCACCCTCTCTGTGCCAAGGGTAGAAAGAGTGATAGCGAATCATGGCGAGAGCCTCGTCGGGAAGAGTAGACTGGTCCTTGACGACATGGTACAGGTACTCGTCGTGGCCCCAACTGAGCATGACATTGTCTAGACCACAGCCCGGCGTGTATATACCAAACTTGGTGCTGAAGATAGGATCCTCGGTGTCGGGATTCGCAGCAAAGGTATCGGGCAGGATGATGCGCTTGTCGAAGGCACAACCGACGGGGAAAGTATCGCCGACAACATCCCATTGGCCCTGAGTTCCGAGCTCTGGGAAGAAAAGCATCAGCTTGCCCAAGTCATGGATCAAGCCCGTAAGCTGCATCCAGCGGGGTTTGCCATCTCGACGGATAGCTTCGGCCGATTGCAAGAGATGTTCAATCTGGGACAGCTCTGTATCGGGGTCTGATTCGTCTACAAGAGTGTTGAGCTTCTCAATGGCTTGCCAGACAGTCATGCTGGGTCGGACCCGAGCGGCACTGCTGAATCGGTTACGGGCCGCAAGGTTGTAGGCCACCGTCTGCTTCTCATGCTGCTCTCGGTAAAAGTTCTTGACCCGGTCACAGGCATCTTGGTATTGTCGAAACTGTGTCTTGTCTTTTCCTGCATCAAAATTGGTTTGCGAGTCGTACTTGATGCAGTTTACATCATCAATGGCATCCGAGAGACTCTCAAGAGCCTGACCTGCATCCTGGACTGGCGCATAATCGACAAGTGCTGAAGGGGCCATTGTATTTTTGTACACACTCCGAGGGCCTGGCGCTGAGTGTGGCGGGAAATCGAGTTCAACGCACTGTTCAGGGTCGCGTGGCCTGGACGCGAGGCACGAACCGGTAGATATCGCGCGTGAACGTCCGTGATTTGCTTAAAGGGTCAAAAGGAACTGCAGCTGTATTAATTTTTCTTTATTTTCTTTTTCTTTCTTTTTCTTTTCTTCTTCTTTTTCTTTTTTTTTTTGGAGACGATCTTGTTGTATATAATGACAGGATCTGAGTAGAGGACTCAGGGAAATGATCACGAGCAGACTCTCAGCTTTAAATACAGGGGAATGCATGCCCATCAAACACGAAAAACGGGTATTTTTGATCGACATCCACGTTTTTTTTTCTCTCTCTTCCCATACTGGGTAAATTCCTCATCTGGTCGTCACTTTTACCTACGGCGTGTCATCCGGTACTCCGCAGTATGCAGCGTTCTTTCCCGGTCTGTTGCAGGAGCAATTCCGGGGTCTGGTGGAGCGACGTCTCGGCGACGTTGACCGAGTCAAGGCCACAACGGGAATTTTAGAATCTCGCTCGCTCGCGATTACCGCTTCGGGTCATCGCCCTGATCCTGGCGACATTAGTCTTTCTCGAAGAGGTCCCGTGCCGCGTGCAGTGGTTCGCGTCCAAGCATTTCAGTTGGTTTTATCCGCCCGGCGGGTATTGCCCAAAACGGCTGGCGCGGGGAGTTTCGTGGGGAACGTTGTTCGAGTTCATCTCGCGGCCTCGCCATCTCAATAAATACTGCGATGGGATCCTGTCGACTCCAAAAACCCTGGCAATGCTCACCATTGTCACGGGCTGACATAACGATAACCTGATACAGCCAGAACTTTTTAACAATTGAAACCAGGGTCTTTTTTCTTCTTCGTTTTCTTTGCGGGGTTGCCAAGCTTACTTACCCTGCAGAGAGTCTGGTTCTGATTCCCTACCTGAAGCAGGAAATAAACAAAAATAAATGTTGCAGTCACATGAACCCCGAGCCACCATCAGGCGGCATGCCCCATCAAGACGTCTTTGTGACGCAGATAAATCATCAGACTGCTTAATGGGATTCATTTTGGCACAGCCCAAGACGACCAAGACGACAATCATTCCCCTTTCTCGGCGCCTTGTGCTTCGAGTCTCGAACTGATGTCATCAAACGTTGCCACGTGGGGCGCGTCTTCGTTGCAGGCATACTCACACTGAGAGATGCAACTGTCAAAAGCCTCGTCAGAGCTTAAGGAATATCGAATTGGGATCATTGCTGCCAAACCTGGTTCGGATCCATTTGTCGAGGCCGCGCCCTGCTATACCTGACGGAAGATATGACGCTCAGGTATCGTCGACGGCAAGACGTCATCGGCCTTTCACACAAATGGCGTGCCTTCCATCCCTTTCAGATGTGCGGCGAGAATATATGCTTCGAGACACAACACATCTCGCTGCTCTCCATTTTATGGAAAAGTTGTAACGTTTGTCCGAGTCCAGGTCGCTGGTCAATATGTCGTAGTTGTCGTGGCAATGCGATATGACACAGGAGCTAGGCATTCCGTCGCTTCGTATTGAGACTTTGTGGCCAATGACAGTGCGAACAAGTCTGAAACATGTACGTTTCGAGTTCTTTGTTGGAGGATATTCAGCTGGAATAATATTTCGTGCGACATGCAAGACGGTTCAAGCTGCAGCAGTCGTGCCTGATCAACGGATCTGCCGAGATAGTGAAGTGAGTCTTTGTAGGCGTAAGCTAGGTACTCGAATGTGATTGTAGAGGCAGGCGAGTGAAACCATGTTCTTGTGATCCTGACATCCTTGGCGGCGGCCTCGGCAGTGGGCAAGTTCACGTAAAAATCTGCCAAAGACGATTTCTTCGTTTCAAAACAATCAGCCCTGAAAATCGTTTTTATAGCTTGTTGCTTGAACACAAGCTTGACGAGGCATTGGGCTGTGCGGAAGCCAAGTTCGGATTCTGGACAAAAAGGAATCCGACTGTTTTGCGTTCAACAATCTTTCAAGTAAGGTCATCTTGATCGCCTCGGGCGCTGTTTCGAATACTTGAGACAACAAGCTGCTGTTTGTTCACCAAGGCACCAAAACTTTCTCTCTGAGGTGCAGCGGATGGGCATGTGAGTATTGAAGATAAAAATGTGGGCTTTTTTCTCTCTCTTTCCTTTCTTCTCTCTCTCTCTCTCTTTCCTTTTTTTCTTTTCTTTTCTTCTTTTTCTTTTTTTTGTGACAATCGAACTCTTCACGCCTGCGGTATTGACCCGCTCCTTGCCTTTCATCACTACCAGTATTGTCTCAACCTGCAGACGTAGAGCTTTGGTGCATGCATGTCCTGTTCTAGAACCCAAACCGGGACACCTCGACCTCGCTAGCAATGTTACACACCGATGCTGCACGGCATCTGTACAGTGGCAACTCTTGGTCATGAAACCTGTAACGAGCAGATTGGCGCGAATCTGTGCGACTGCACCTGGAGAGGAGACGAAGGCACGGTGCACAGGACAGCAAAGAGTAAACGGAAATTCTGAAAGCCGCACGACGAAGATAAGCAGTGGCCGATGGCTTTCACGATGTCCATACAGGCAGGCACACATGCATACATGCACACACGCATACAGGTCGTCAAGAAACGTTGGCGGCCTAGCTTTCGATCAACGACATGTGCATCATGTACACGCTTTTGTTGGTGGTCATGGGCCTACTGAGGCACAGATCAGTCGTCTGGAATGATAAAAGAAAAAGAAAAAGAAAAAGAAAAAGAAAAAGAAAAGGCAACAGTCACAAAGCTTGCAAGCGTTGGGTGAAGCGCCGGACATCGGAGTTCCGTCTCAGTGAAGACGAGAAGAGTCATCAGAGGCAGGCTCACCGACAGTTCTCTTGAGTCATGACTGATATGTTGCCAACGCCGAATGATACGGGATGTCTAGCTGTTGGAAGGTCGGAGGTGAGGTGACTCGTGGGACCAGCAACGTGCATGCTTGTTGGCATGCGAGTGACGACGTGCGTGTGAAGGCTTAAGAGTTGAGGCAGGGAGGGAGCTGCTTCCGAGATGGAGATGCAAGAGTCCAAGGACCAAGGCTCTCTCAACTTGCAAGTTCCAAGTTCTAAGTTCCAACTGTGCAGCCCCACGGCGGGTGTCTGACCGGGGCGACGGGGGCTCTTCCGGAAATTGAGGATCCAACGACGGGAGTCGACCCTGGTGACTGGACAGATGCATGGAAGGGAAAAAAAAATGAGCTGAGCTGACAGACTGATCAGGTAGCAGCAAGCATCATTGATAGCTTGCTTTGATGCTTTGGTGCTTTGATGATATGATAGCACTCGACATGTCTTTGTCAAGACGCGAGACGCGAGACGCGAGAATGCAAACACGGCTCGGTGAGCGAGAACCCTTGAGGGCACACAGTTGGACAGGGGGGGGGGCTGGCTCCTGCCTCCTGGGCTGAGAGCAGAGGAGTTGGTTATTGGGGGAAAGAGCGACTCGTAACAATGTTTGACTTGCTGCCTGAGACCAGACTGCTGAGACCAGACTGCACCACCGACTGATTCATCTCCAGACATGTGCCCCTGCAGCATGGAAGTCGGTATGTACCTACTAGGCAGGTACTTGTTCGAAGCATCAGGTGGTAGCCGGTGCTTTGGGAAGTCGCTTCCGCGTCTGGTACTTGCCTGCTCATGTACCTACCTACTTCCTAGTAAGTAGTATGTACTTTTTTTTTTATCATCAAAAACATTCATCTCATCTCAACATCACTCTCACCATTCGGCCCCGAGCGTCTGGTCGCTCTGGTGTTTCGTTTCTATCCGTCACGTTACTCCAGCCCGATAATGTGCTGTACCCTGTTGCTGGACTTTGTTTGCACCTCGAGAGACTTGTCTCGCTTCTGTGTATTGGCTGTCTCTTTGTGACTGATGTCCTTAACCGTCTGCGTCGGCTTTCTTTCCAGCTCTCCTTCTTTCTCTCTTTCTCTCGCCTTCTTTCTCTCCTTTTTCTTTTTTTTTATTACCCCCTCCTTTTTGTCTGAGCTACGCCCGCTGTTGTTGTCCGGTAACCTTGACCCAGCCTACGACGAGACGACCTGGGTGCCTGCCTGCCTGCCAGCCTGCCTGTCTGCTTGCTTGCTTTGTACTCCCCTTGGACGCTCAGTCGGATTCAGTCCCTTGACTCCCTATCCGCTCGACTGGCATCCCACCGCCTCCATCTATCTTGGCTTCAGCAAATCGCATAGATAATCCAACTGGGCTTTCTGTTCCGTTCTCTTCTTTTGCTTTCCCGGTAAAGGAGAAGAAAAGTCAAACCTACCACCTCGCTATCAGATCAGAGAGCATCTGTGGTATCCGAGATGGACTTAGCCGTTGAACCGGATTTATCAGCGCCGCTGCTGCTTTATTATGTATACCCGGGCATCGTTTTTCTTTGTTTCCTGGTGGCATCTTTGCTTTCTGTCCTGAGTCTACAAAACATGATACACGAGAAAAAGCCCAACCCCAATCCTTCTGGTAGCAAGACGGCCGCTGTCGGACTTTTAGCATTATTCGTCGTCACCTACATTGTACAACTTGTTACCCTAGTTGTTGCCACCACCTCGGAAAAACAATGGCCACCTGCCGAACACACCGTCGTCGGGAACTTATCATGCCTGCTTGTCTTCGGAATACAACTCTGCTGGCTTTCTGGATCCGTGGACATTGTGTGGTACCCATATCAAGCCTCTTGGGCACTCGCATTCGTCTTGGAAGCCATTTTAGGCACTTGCATCATTGTCCGCGCTCAGTCACAATGGCTTCACCGTTATGGTGCTGTCGAGCTGGCCCTGATTCTCTCCCGCTGCACGATTCTCCTTGTTCTCACGTTCTTGTCTTATATTCAACAATGTATCGCCGCCATGCGACGTGCCTCAGATGTAGAGCGCCAACCATTACTCGCCAACAGTGGCAATGCCATCGAGTCCGGCTATGGCTCAGCAGCAGATACCGAAGCTCCATCTGAAGAGGAGCCAGAGTTTAATTGGGAGCGTCGAAAGCGAGAAGCAAGAGGATTGATGGAGAAACGGCTGAGAGAAGGTGGCAATTGGTTTACATATGCAAACGGTTTCATGGTATGCAAGTGATCCAGGAACTGGATATCGTTCGCATCGAATTTCCTTGCTTCTTTCTTTCCTTCTTTCTGCCTTTCCGCATCTTTTGCACAACGTTCAACCTTTTTCAAGGTCCCTTTTGTTGTTGCTAATCCTCTCTCAAGATTCTTTTCCCGTACATCTGGCCCGTTGGAAATCGTGGCTTGCAGTTACGAGCAGCTGCTGTCGGCTTGTGTCTACTAGGGTCGAATGTGCTTCATCTATTGATTCCTCGGCAGACGGCCATCATTATGGACAGTCTTGCCAATACAAATGGAAGCAATCCCTGGATGGCCGTAGCAATATTTGCGGCGCTGAGGTTGGCTTCCTCCGACTCGGGCATCGAGCTTTTGCGGCAGTGGCTCTGGGTTCCGGTTCGGTTCTACTCTCATGACGCCATGACACGCGCTGCTTACTCTCACATGATACATTTATCCGCCGATTTTCATGATTCGAAGAGCTCCTCCGATATGATGGTGGCGATCCACGGCGGTCGTGCTGTGTCTAATGCAGTTGAAAGTGTGTTGCTGCAGGCAGTCCCCATGCTGATCGATATGTGTGTCGCTATCATCTACCTGTCAGCGACATTTGGTTCCTACGAAGGATTTATTACAATGGCAACGGGAACAATATTTTTCATCATGGCCGGCAGGTTGGTGGCAGAATCCAAGGCAGCAAGTCGACTTCGCGTCAACGCTCTGTACCAAGAGCATTATATTCGACAATCTGGACTACAGGGGTGGCAGACTGTTAGTGCCTTTAACCAAATCGGATACGAAGACAACCGACATGCCGACGCCGTGACAAACAGGTGGCTTAGAGAGCAGAAGTTCATCTTGAGCTGGTATGTTTCGATAGCATTTCAGACCATGGTGCTCACATGTGGCCTGCTAGCCAGCGCATTTTTAGCCGTCTATCGGATTCAAAACGGCAAGGCTACGCCTGGCCAATTTGCGATGCTATTGATGTATTGGTCCCAGTTAACTTCCCCATTACAATTTTTCGCTAAACTCGGAAAGAACATGAGCGACGATTTTATCGATGCGGAAAGGTTACTGGAAATTATGAAAACGAAACCCACAGTCGAGAACAGAAAAGGAGCGAGACATTTGAAGTTTGTTGCGGGGCACGTTGAATTCAAAAACGTCAGCTTCAGCTACGATGGACAAAAACAAATCATTGATGGCGTCTCGTTGGATGTTCCTCCCGGCCAGACCGTGGCTTTTGTCGGAGCAACAGGGGCGGGAAAGTCAACGTTATTGAAGCTGCTTGACCGATTTTATGATGTCACCGACGGGACGATCTCCATTGACGGCCAGGATATTCGAGATGTAGACCTCTTCAGGTCAGTGGTGCGGACAAACGCACGGGAAATTTATCTTTCTCGATGAATGTGGATGCTAACCATGCGTGTGATTGTTGGTTGACAGCCTCCGAGACCGTATCGGCATAGTGCCCCAAAATCCGATCCTTTTCGATGACACTATTATGAACAACGTTCGATACGGAAGAATTACTGCCAGCGATGAAGAAGTATTCGACGCCTGTCGTGCAGCCTGCATACACGATAAGATCGAGGGTTTCACACATGGTAAGTTATCAATGCGTTCCCGCCTCCGAAGGGGAAATCCGAAGAAAAAAAAAATAAGAAGGGGCGAATGAAGGATGGGAAAGAAGAGACGGACGGAGAATAGATAAACGGGTCCTAACGAAACTCTATACAGGTTACAAAACGCAAGTTGGGGAGCGAGGCGTGTAAGTGGTATGCCTACAGGCTTACTAGAAGATTGGGACGACTGACAGCCGCAGAAAATTATCGGGCGGAGAACTCCAGCGAGTTGCCATTGCGAGAGCGATTCTGAGACGACCAAACATCGTCTTGCTAGACGAGGCAACAAGCGCCGTTGACACGGATACGGAGCAGCAAATCCAACTTTCTTTTAGGCGATTATGTCAAGGTCGCACAACCTTTGTCGTGGCGTAAGGAGAGCCCCCCCTTGTTTCTTTCTTTTTTTTTTCTACTCTCAGTTTGATGAACTACCATCTGATACACACAGTCATCGTCTGTCGACCATTATGAATGCGGATCGCATCGTCGTTGTAGAGGGAGGCCGAGTCGTGGAACAAGGCAGCCACAACGAACTGATTGTAGCCAACGGCAGATATGCAGACTTGTGGTCAAAACAAGTCTTTTTACGGCCGCGCGAGCCTTTGGATATCCACGATTTGATTGACGATAGGTCCACAATGCCGGATGACTCTTGTTCAGGGCACCTTACGACAGAATCCGATAAAACGAGGGGCGTGGATTTTGACAGTGAGGCGACCAAAACAGACGTGGAGGAATCTGATTGTAGCGAAGTCGGCGTCTCAAGTCGTCAAAAAGAGGTATAGTTTCCAATGAATCTCTTGTGGCATCTGATTGTAAACTCTTGTGCGTTGCAGGCATCCACCTTGAACCCTGTTGCACCCGAGTTTATCCCTGGCAATGCTGCCTCGGCTTGAGGGATGTTTGCGACAAGACTCTGACGAGGGGCTTTTGAAACTGCGACATGAGCTAAACCTTGCTCACTCGGATGCGTGGAAGCCGACGGCACGGAGTAGAGCAGCTCTTGGGAGCGATAGACGAACAGGAGAGTGTTCAAATCAGAAACAAAGAAATTTACTCGCCCGAGAAGAAAAACAAACGTACCAAGAAGAAAAAGTAAAGAAAAATGAAGTTCACATGCTGAACATCATATAGGCATCACTTCACGGCGTCGTTATTTTTATCGGTGCCCAGCATTGTTATGACACCGTTGCTATTAGCTGACTTTTCTCAGTCTAGTATTCAAGAAATGTAACTGTATATATACTGGCGCCGTGCAGCCCTTATTTCTTGTTCTTGTCAGTCTTGACCCAAAGGCATTTGTCGAACTTGGGAGCTCAAAAAATAAATACAGAATAAATTGAAAATGATGAAAAAAGAATTAATCATAGTCAATTGAACTGAAAAAAAAAAGACACAATAAATTGAAAGTAAAAAAAAAAAAACCTACCCTGTTACTCGTAGGTTTGTGGAATCTGGATTCTGGTGACGCCCTGAATTTGGTGATGATTTTGCGTTTTATCATGATCGAGACTGTAAAAGTACGTCGCAACACTTGTGATTGTCCAACTAGTGGTTATTAGATTTATGGATGTTAAACATGCCACCAATCTGTCACGAGCTATTACTAGAATTCGGCATAGCGCGCGTATAAGTAGCCATAGACTATCATCTGCCACGAGGCACAAATCCCTGGCTCGACTTGGGAGATTGGCCAATGGTCTGTGATGGAGTCGAATGAAATAATGATCGCTCAGTCTGCCGGGCGCGTTGGACGGTTATGAGATGATGCTGCGGTGTCTGTTGAATTTGTGAGGCAGTGAGACAATTATAATGTGTTTGGATGGTTCCCGACCCCCCCAAAAAAGGTATAATATACTTTTCTTTCTCTCCTTTTATTAAATTTCTTAGTTCTCGTCTGGTAATTTTATGTTATAATTTATACCTGTTCTTTCTCTTTATTTATCTTTATATCTTTATATCTTTATGTGTTTATTCTTCTTTTTCTCTTCATTCTTCATTCTTCATTCTTCCTCTTTTTCTCTTTCTTCTTCTTTTTCTCTTTCTTCTTCTTTATTCTTTACTCTTTACTCTTTACCCTTCTTTATTCTTCTTTATTCTTCTTTATTCTTTATTCTTCTTTCTCTCTTTTTTTCGTTTTTCATCAACCAAAGCGGACCTTTAGCTAATGAAGCGACAACATCGTGCACAAAGACAGGCAGGCCAGGAGCGCACCTTCCCGCTTGCATCTTGAAAATGAGGCCGTCCCGTGGGGACTATCACGATCTTGAAATGTCATTGGCTACTTTACAAAGATACTATTCGATGGGTGAATGAGAATCTAATGGATTGTAATGGGTACTGCAGGAACAATGTGGTGTTGAGAGACTTGCGCAATAAAAGAGGGAGGGGGGAGCTAGCTGGCTTATGGCGGCGGTGTAGAAAAAACACTGCTAGCTAGCGAAGACGGTGATGAAAAGAGGAAAAAACAGCCAGCGAAGAAGTGGTGAAATAGAGGGGGAAAACAGCCAGTGAAGAAGCTGAAGAGGAAAAAGACGGCTGATGAAGAAGCTGATGAAAAGAGGGGCAAAACGGCTTGTAAAGTAAAAACAGTGCGTGAAGAAAAAACAGCCAATGAAGAAGCTGATAAAAAGAGGAAAAAGAACAGCTCGTGAATAAAAAAAAAAGCTAATGAGAAGCAAATGAGATGCTAATGAGAAGCTAATGAGAAGCTAATGAGAAGCTAATGAGAAGCTAACTAGAAGATAATAACAAGTTAACAAGAAGCAAACGAAGAATTTAATAAAAGAGGGAAAAAGCAGCTTACAAAGAAAAACAGTAGATTAAGAAGCTAATAAAAAGAGAAGGGGAAAAAATAGCCTATAGAGAAAAAGCGGCTAATAAAGCTAATAAAAAGAGGGAAAAGAACAGCTTATAAAGAAAAAAAAACAACGAATAAAGAAGATGACGAAAAGAGCAAAAGAAACAGTCGATGAAGAAGGCAAATAGAAAAGGAAAAGAAATGAATATATTAATAAAAGGGAATTCATTTTTAGCCTAGGTCCGACGCTTTGCCTGCCTCTAAATTCGGGCAGCCACAAGAATGTATACCATTCTGATTTATCGTTGGTGTCTAGCACATCTCACGTCCCTGTATATATAATACGGTGGGATGACAATGTTTTTTGACCGCGCCGAGGTATCGCAAAGGAATTTTTTTTGGTAAACTCTGTAACCTAGCTCTTTATTGGCTGCAGTATAGGGAATAAAGTAATGCTAAAAAAAAGAAGAAAAAAAATAGCTAGTAGAGAAGATTATAAAGAGAGAAAAAGAAAATAGTTTATAGGGCTAGGATATAGAATATATCGTTTTGGTGCTTGTTATTATGTTTATACTTTTGACGCGCTAGTCGCGATACCTCGGCGCGGTCAAAAAAAAAAACATTGACATGCATACATATATATGTTTTTTTACTTCTCCCCTCCTCTCTTTTTCCTTTCTCTCTCAAAATCACCAACCTGTAGCCTAGCCAGTCCCGCAAGATCCATTCCCGCAAGCGACATGCGCGTATCAAAATGTGGGTTTGCACACGATGAGTGCCAGGCAACCCATGTGGGTGCTTGGGTCCACATTGTCGTATGGACTAAATGGAAGGTGATGAGGTGACGGGGTTTTCTGCGGGGGATTTTGAAGGGGGTGTTTACTGATGAGTGTGTTGCAAGGGGGAATGGGCGCGGGATCATGGGGGATGATCGTGAAGGGACAGAAATGGCGGGAAGAATAGAAATGACAGACAGATTAGACACGGCAGATGGAATAGAAATGGCAGAAAAAACAGGAGTAGCAGACAGGACAGAAATGGCAGCAGGACATAAGTAGCAGAAAGAATAGAAATGGCAGAAAGAATAGAAATAGGAGACAGAATAGAAATAGGAGACAGAATAGAAATAGAAGACAGAATAGAAATAGAAGACAGAATAGAAATAGAAGACAGAATAGAAATGGCAGAAAGTTAGAAAGGCCAGACAGAATAGAAAGGCCAGACAGAACAAAACTAGCAGACAGGACATAAATATTAGAATTAATCAGAATAGCAGAAAGAAAGAAAAGAAGAACGTTTCACGTGTTCCTGCATAGATCACCCCGCCGCCATCTACAGCGTTTCCATCAAAGAATCTTGCTCGACTACAGGCTAGAAGCACGAAATGGATATCAAATAATAGACTAATCATGGACCCTATTCCTGTTTCCTGTTGAACTGCTGGACATGTAGACACGTCGAATGAAAAAAAGGGGGCAAAGTATTTTTTTTGTCCATGGAGTGTTGTTGGGCATGTTTGTGAGGCGGAAAGTAGATGATTAAAAAAAAACAAAAAAAAAGAAAGAAAATAGAAACAAAAACAAGAACAATAGAAAATAAAACCCAATTCACTTCTATTAAACCTAATTGTTCTGGTTACCACCGGGGCCGCCGCCCGGGGCACCGGCGCCGCCCATCATGTTGCGAGCCCTGGATGGGTCAGTACGTTGGTATGCAAAACACCGAAGCCAGGTTGATGGGAAATATAGAATATAGACAAGTCTAGGCAAAAAGAGGATATACTCACATGTCAGCAATGTTTGGGTCGGACATGAGACTGCTGAGGTCGGGCATGCCGCCACCACTGCTGAATTGGTTGGCCATGTCACGAAGCCGAGGATTGCTCATGAGGTTGCTCATGAGGTCGGGATTGCTCATCAGGTTCTGCGCCATGCTCGCAAACATGGGGTTGCTCATGATGGAGCTCAAGTCGGGCATACCACCGGGCCCCGCGCCGGCGGCACCGGCACCACTGCCCCCGCCAAACATGGAAGCCAGGCTGCTCAGATCGGGCATACCGCCGACGCCGGCGCCAGCACCGGGTGATGATCGCGGAAGGCTGACGTCGTCGGCGGCCTGCATCTCCTCGACGCGTCTCTTGGCCGTCTCGAAACCCTTCTTCATGGCCTCGGAGCCGCCGTTGCCCTCGTACTCGATGCCCTTGCTGTAGGCGTCCATCGCGCCCTTGGCGTCCCCCAAGGCGAAGCGAGCCAGGCCCAGACGAGACCACGCCTTGGTGTAGCTGGGGTCGACGGCCACGGCGGCCTCGGCGTCAACGCGAGCCGAGGCGTGGTCCTTGGCGGCAGAATGGGCCGCGGCACGGTTCGACAGGAAGACGGCGTTGGAGGGGTGCATTTTCAGAGCCTGCGTGTAGAAATCAATGGCAGTCGGGTAGTCCTTTTGCGCCATGGCCGCGTTTCCCTTGCTCTTGAGACCCTCGGCCTGCTTCTTCTGCTCGTCTGTGGGCTCGGTTGCCGAAGCCGAGCTACTACCACCGGCGGCGGCGGCAGAGCCAGCAGCAGAGGTAGAGCCGCCCGTCGACGATGCCTTGAGCTTCTCGTAGACGGAGTAGATGGACAACAAGCTCTGCGAGCCAACGGCAGCCTTGACGGCATCTTGATCATTCGGATCCACCTTGAACGATTCGGCGATGCAGTTGACAGCCACATCGACCGAGTCCTTGTCCTCGGCGGTGAGGGTCCCGTCCGTGGCCGACGTGGATAGGAAGTCGCAAATGGCGAGCGCGAGGCGCTGCTTGGAGGTATGTTGAGAAGCCTACATGTGGTTAATAGAGGGACAGAGAGAAGTAGTAATAAAAAGAAGAAAAGAAAATTGAAAGAAAAAAAAAAGAGTTTTTTTTTTAAAAAAAAACACGGTGGTGGGGTCTCACCATTGGCAAAGATTATGTATTTTTTTTTATTTTTTTTTTAATTTTCTTTCAGAAAAGAAAGAAAGCAGGGCAGGACAAGGAAACGAGACCCAGGTAGAGCCTGTGGGTCAGGCGAACAGCAAAGTCACGGCCTGAAAAACGAATATCCAAGCTGTTGGAAGGCGAGCGGTTGATGCGCAGGGGAGTAGCTAGGGATACAAGCCGCTTCGGGTAGCGAAGAGGTGTAGGAGATTCGGTTGTCGTCGTCGTCGTCGTTGTCGTCGTCGGTGATGATGGTGGTGATGTTTCTTCTGGTCGAAGAGCTGTCTGTCCCGCGGCACGGCAAATGTCCATTGTGCGAGCCTCGAGGCGGAGACGACAACTGACGCGCAGAATGCGCTAGAAAATTAATGATATTATGGCTATTCTAAGTCTCTAGTAATTTATATATAAAAGAAAATAAGTAATAAATAGTGTATATAGCTATAGCCCTTATATAGTATAGGCTTACTATAATTTATATATTTTCTAGGCTCTACTTATATATTCTAAGTAACATACCTTTTAATTAAAGTATAACTAACTAAAAAAGGCTACTTTAATTATATAAAGTAGTATATATAGTAGTGCTTATAAATATAAAGTTAAAGTAAGGTAATAAAGTAAGGTAATAAGGTAAGGTTATATAAAAACTATAAATATTATAATTTTCTCTATTAATTATAAATTCTTTTTTTTATAAATATTTTTTTATTATAATTAGTTAATTTAATTATTATTACTATTACTACTATTATACTTTCTTTAAGGTTAAGAAGGGTCCTTTAGAAGAATACCTAATAGGCACTTCCTTTAGGGGTTACCTTTAAAAACTTTTTTACTTTTAAGGATTATAATATTAATACTCCTTTTATACTTTCTTTACTTTCTTTACTACTTTCTTTATTTTCTTTATTATTTTTTTTAAATTTATAATACTTTAAAAGTAGCTAAAAAGCTTTCTTTTTTTAAATATATTAAGGTTATAAAGACTATACTTTAAGGACTTTTTTATTAAAAAAAAGTAAATAATAAGTCTTTAAAATATTTTACTTTTTATTTTAATAACTTTACTAACTTTATAAAGCTAGTATTACTTATATTTTATAGTGCATAGTGCCTTATACCTTATTTAAGGTATATAAAGGCTATTATTATAAATAAGAGTAATAGTAAAAAATACTTTAAAACTAGGTTTAAAAAGTTTTTAAAATACTTTTTATATAAGTTAAGTAATTATTATTATTGTTGGGAATAACTCATAAAGGGAAAACAGACACTAAAATGCATGCATAACAAAAACAACGTAAAAAGGGTCTATTATTAATGATTCTTCTAAGCTAAAAGCTAAGCTTATAAAGTAAGAAAAAGGTAGTGTTGTAGCTATACATGTGGTTAGCAGTGTAGCTAATTAGACTACGTGCATTATTGTAGCAGACCTACTTAGTTGCCTATATACACTATACTTAGTATTTTACCTATACTAAGGTTTTACTATTAAGAGTAATTTTAATACTAAGGAATTCTCTCTTTTTATAAAAGGAATTACTTAAAGAGTAACTAAAAAAATAAATAAAAAATCTTAATTAAAGAAAGTATTATTAAGTAAATCCTAACTATAAAATATAAGGATATAATTAGTTATAATTAAGAATCCTATAGGTTATAGTTATTATTATTACTTTTATATAGTTTATATATATTTTACCTACCCTTTAATTTAAATATTAGCTTTATTAGTATTAATAAAGGTTTCTAATACTATATTAAGTAAAGCCTTTATTATAGTATTTATAATATTATTATTCCTATTAATTTAATAAATTTTTATAAGTTTATAGTATTTATATAATTATTAAAAAGCTATAATATTAATTATTAAGTATTTTTCTTTAGTTATACCTAGCTTTATAAAGTATTTATATAGTAATAATAAATTAGTATAGATTATTATTAGAATTTATAAGAATTTAAGGTATTTTATAAGGGTATTTAGGGTTATACTAATAATATAAGTTATATTAGTACCTTAGATTATTCTATATAGCTTAGAAGTAAGTATACTTTTTATAACTCTTTTACTTTTAGTAAAGCTATATATAATAATATTTTTATAAAGCTTAAATTTAGTATTTTTACTACTTTTAGTTTTATTATTAATAATAATTATAAAGTTTATTTAAAAGCTAAGGTTTTTATTATTTATAAAAAACCTATGAATAAATATATAAAGTGCTACTATTAGTAAATTTATTATAAAATACCTTAGCCTATAGTTAGTATTATTAATTTACTATTAAATTCTTTTATTAAGCTTATTTATATTAATTTAGTTAGGTTTTTAAACTTAAGCTACTATAAAAAGGTTATAAGCTACCTTAAGTTAGTATACTATTAAAATATATATTTCTTAAGTATATTCCTTAATATATCTTTATTTTATAATAAAATTACTAGCTTTTATAGTTTTAAGGTTATTATTTTAACCTTTTTAGGTTAATATAATTATATTATTATTATTATTAATTAAGATATAATTATTTAAAATAAAGGGATTTTTTAAAGTTTGTTTTTATTTAAGCTTTACTATAAAGCTAGCTTTTTAAAGCTTAATCTCTTTTTTATTAAAAAAAGTAAGGTTATTAAGTTTAAATATATTATTAGTTTATATACTCATTACTTTAAAGTAGTTAATATTACTTAAAGTAATAAAAAGTATAGGTTATAGCTTAATATACTTATTTAAAGGTTTTTTATAATACTTTAAATAAGTTACTTACTAATATATTCTAGCTTTTATAATTCTATATAATAGCTTAATAACTTTTATTATTATACCTTTTAGGTATAAATATTTAATTTACTTTAATAGCTTTATAAGTATTAGCTTACTAAGATTAGTTTATAATTAAATATAGGCTTATATAATATTTTAAATTTAAAGAAACATTTTCTTTAATATTAATAAAGGTATTAATATTATAATTAACCTTTAGCTTATTTTTTAGATTATTCAGGATTATATAAGAATTAATACTTTTTTTTAGTTATTATACCCTTAAATTATAAGCTTTAATTTTTTATATAGCAAATTAATTCTTTTTCCCTTAACTTTTTATACTATATAAAAGTAAAATAAGTATTAATTTCTATACTCTTTTTAGTTAAAAGTTATAAATTTAAATATACCTCTTACTAATAATATATTAACCTTAGCTTAATTTAACTTTTTTAAGGGTTTACCTTTTATAGTAATTTTACCTTATTTTCTAAGGTTTAGTATAAGTTAGGCATTACTTCTTTCCTTTATTATAATATAAGCTATAGTAATAGCTTTATAATTTAAAGTTATTAAGTTCTTTTTTTTATTTTTAATTTCCTTCTCTTTCTTTTTATATTTAATAGCCTCCTTTATTATTTTTAAGCCCTTTTTTATAAAGAAGGGGGAATTATACCTTAAGCTATTAATATATATACTAAGGCTATTATAAATAGTAATAATAAATTTACCTAGCATTATTAGTCTTTTTAATACTACCCCTTCCTTTAAGTTTCCTTAATATTATACTTTCTTTATTATTTCCCTTTTATATGTCTTTCTTTTAGTATTAATCCCTTCTTTTTTCTTTAGTATATTATAAAAAATACTAATAGTTTTAGCTTTATAAAGAAGTTCTTTTAAAGGGTATATCTTTTTTTTAAATAGCTTTTCTTATATACTTTACCTATAATTAATAAGGTTTTAAACTCCTCTTACCTTATTAAGTTCCTTAATATATTATCTTTATATTTCTTCTTTTTAATGCCTTTTTTTTTAATAAATGCTTTATAAAAACTAATAGAATCCTTTTTTAAATACTTACTACTATTAAAGGTAGTAAGGGATTACTTTAATAGCTTATTAACTAAGAAAGTAATAGGATGCTTTTTTAGTTAGTTTTATAGCCTTTAGCTAGTTTTCCCTAGCCCTTTAGCTTATAAATATAGTACTACCTTTTTATAATCTTTAGTTTAAAAAAAACACTTTTTTAAGTATTTTAAGCTTTTATAAGGGGGTTAAAAGGTCTCTTTATTCTTTATAGTTAGCTTAGAATTATTATAAAGCTTTTCTTTTTCTTTTATAATACCTAGAGTATAGTTAGGTACTTTAGTATATATATAGGGTTTTATAATAGTATTATAGAATTTTACTACACTATTTAGTATCTTTACTATATATATTTTACTATTAATATTTAGAAGCTTATAAAGGCTATACTAACTACCTTTTTTATATTAAATATAGACTTCTAACTATAGTATTAGTTAATAGGTTAATGCTATATTAGGTTTATAATAAATATAAAGAGTATTAGTAACTTATTATTTTATAAAATATTTTTAAGCTTTATTAATAGCTTTATAAAAAACTATAGCTTTTTTAGTAATTAAGAAGCTTAAAGGTAATTTATTTATTAAATATAAATATATATTAAATATAAGTAAAGTAGAAATAAAGCTATTAAGTTTAGTAAAGTTATTAATAGCTTTAATAGCTATTTAAAGGTATTATAAAGGGGTAAGGATATTACTAACCTTACTTTTAATAATATTATACACTTTCTTTAATAAAGTATAATACTTTTTAATTTTATTAATACTTTAATAGGCTTTTATAAAGACTTTATTTATATTAATAGCTAGGAGATATACTAAATACTTAAATTTAATAAATATAAAGTTTTTTTTTAGTATTATAAATAATTTAGTTAAATAAGCTAAAATATATATTAATTTAGTATTCTTTAAGGGTATTTTATATATTATAAGCCTTTTACTTTTATAGTTTAAGGTATTTAGCTACTTAAAATACTATAGTAATATTAATAATATAAAGAATAAGCTAGTTATTAATTTAAAGAATATTAATAAGGATTTTATAATTAAAGTTAATATTATTTTTAAAAGAAAACTTAAATTAGCTTAAGGCTTTATTATTTATTTAGTAATAGTAGTATTTTTTTATAAGCTTTTATATTATATTAATATAAGCTTCTTTATTAATATACTTTAATAACCTTATAAGTATATTAA